>CAUYON010197417.1:0-60388 GCA_963573935.1 Arctocebus calabarensis
TCGTAGTAGGGCTGAGGACATTGGATACTTTTCTTCCATTCTTGAGATACTTTGCTAAGAGGGATATTTTCCAGCTCCATCCATGTAAACATGAAAGAGGTAAAGTCTCCATCTTTCTTTAAGGCTGCATAATATTCCATGTATTACAAGTACCACAAATTATTAATCCGTTCGTGGGTCAATGGACACTTGGGCTTTTTTCATGACTTAGCAATTATGAATTGCACTGCAATAAATATTCTGATACAGATATCTTTGTTGTAATGTGGTATTTGGTCTTCTGGATATATACCTAGTAGAGGAATTAAAGGGTCACATGGCAATTCTATTTTTCGATCTCTAAGTATTCTCCAAATATCTTTCCAAAAGGACTGTATTAGTTTGCATTCCCACCAGCAACGTAGAAGTGTTCCCTTTTCTCCATGTCCATACTAACATCTCTGATTTGGGGATTTTGTGATGTGGGCTAATCTTATTGCAGTCATATGATATCTCAAAGTAGTTTTGATTTGCAATTCTCTGATGATCAAGGATGATGAGCATTTTCATGTGTCTGTAGGCTGTGCACCTGTCTTCTTCAGTGAAGTTTCTCTTCAGGTCCCTTGCCCACCCTGAGATGGTATCACTTATTCTTTTCTTGCTAATACATTTGAGTTCTCTGTGCATTCTGGTTATTAAAACTTTGTCAGAGACATAACCTGCAAATATCTTCTCCCATTCTGAGGGCTATCTATTTGCTTTACTAATTGTGTTCTTGGCTGTGCAGAAGCTTTTTAGCTTCAAAAGGTCCCAGTAGTGTATTTTTGATGCTGTTTCAATTGCTTCAGGGATTCTCCTCATAAAATATTCACCCAGGCTGATTCCTTCAAGAGTTTTCCATGCATTTTCTTCTAGTATTTTTATAGTTTCATGTCGTAAGTTTAAATCTTTAATCCAGACTCTTTGAGAGTCTCTCTTGGTTACAGATGAAAGGTGTGGGTCCAGTGTCAGTGTTCTATAGGTCACCAGCCAGTTCACCCAGCACCATTTGTTAAATAGGGAAATATCTAATTTTCAAGCAGAAAAATCAGCTATTAATAATACAGGCCACTTATTGATAATTTCACAGTATCTGAGTTTTACTCTGTTATAATTTAATGTTGCTACCTGGTCATTGGTTTGTGGTCCCTAAAGTGCTGCCTAAAACAGACATACTTTTTTATTTTATTTACTTCTGAGACTTCCTATTTTCTTAGCACCACATTTAAATCCCAGTAATTCTCAAGAGCTCTTGAAATTGTTAGTTTTTTGTATTTCCTTCTGTCTCACTGTGTCTCTGTAGTGCCACATCGCTTCCCATATGGATTAGTAACAATGAGCTCATCTTTCTTATTCCAGCAGTGGCCTCACCAGGTCCTTTATACATTCTGTTTTAGAGTGACCTTTCTGAACAATTGTATGATCATGTCATTTTCTTGCCTAAAAGCCTTCAATAGTTGTACAGTGTCTTCAGAAGAAAACTTGAACTTTATAACTTGTGGCAGAGAGATAACTTGTGACATGAACTTCATAACCTTGTGACAGATTGTATTTGCATCACTCTCTCCTTCTCTTCCCATCATTTCCTGCCATCTCTTCATATAGTTCCTTAGCTATAAGCACTTCTTGATCTTCAAAATGCCATTTGTGTCAAGAGTTTTTCCCATATTTACTTCTAGGATTTTTATTGTTTCATGTCTTAAATCTTTTATCCAGAAGAGTCGATTTTTGTCAGTAATGACAGGTGCATGTCCAGTTTCCAGATTCTAGATGTGGTCAGCCAGTTCTCCCAGTACCATTTATTTTCCAGTGTATGCTTTTGTTTGCTTTATCAAAAATCAGATGGCAATCCATAGCTAGGTTCATCTCTATGTTCTCTATTCTATTCTATAAATCTTGTATCTCTGTTTTTCTGCCAGTCCCATGCTGTTTGGATTACTGTAGACTTGTACAACCTGAAGTCTGGGGAAAGAATTTATTAAGTAGACCCCCTTGGCACCAAAATAAATAATGGGACATGATCCAGCTAAAAAGCTTCTGCACATCTAAGGACACAACAATGAAAGCAAACACAACTTTCAGAACAGGAAAAGATATCTGCAAGCTACAAATATTACAAAAGACTGATAACTAGAATCTATAGAGAACTTGAGTTAATCAGCAAGAAAAGACCAAACAACCAAGTGGGTAAGAGACTTGAACAGAATCTTCTCTGGAGAAGACAGATGAAAGGCCAACAAGTGCACACAAAAAAATACTCATGGTCTCTAATCAGGCAGATGAATGGCCAACAAGCGCACAAAGAAACATTTGTGGTCTATAATAAGGCAGATGAATGACCACAAACACAGGACAAAATGCTTATCCCTAATCAGATAGCTGAATGGCCAACTAGCACATGAAAAAAACACTCATGATCCCTAATCAGAGAAATGTCAATCAAAACCATTCTGAGATATCACCTAAACCCAGTGAGAACAGCCTGCATCACAAAATGTACAATGTGGATGTTGCGAGAAGGGAACACTTTTATGCTGCTTGTGGGACTGTAAACTAATATAGCCTCTATGGAAGGTAGCTACTCCCTTGATCTCTGCCCCAGGCAAATGCCAATCTCCATAATGGGTATCTGCTTTGCCTGTTTACTAGGCAGGAGAGGATGACCCAGTTAATATATCTTTCTAGGTCTTTGCCATAGCCTTTTCTAAGGCCATTACTTTCCTCAGAGTGCTCACAGATCCAGCAGGGGTATTTGTAAGCTGTATCCCCAACAGGCTAGAATTTCAGAAAAGGCAGGAAGCTTGCTAGCAATGGCAAGCTCAAATGTACACTGGCTGACTTTTCTTTGTTATGACTCACTCGGCTTACTTTTCAATTTTCCTCTTTTTCTGGGGGTGCTTTCCCTCCCCAAACTCTCTAAGGTAACTGGGTCCCTCTCTGTTCCCGGTAGCCCAAAGACACCCTTGTCCTCACTTTTACATTTTGCGCTTCAATTGCCAGTTTTGTTACTGGTCCTGCCACTCTGGGCTCAGCTTCTGTGGTTGATGGCAACTTTTGCCTTAATTATCTATATAATGTTGTTTCTAATAATTGACTGGAATATAGTAGAAATTAAATATCTGTAAAATGAGTAAATAGTTCCTAAGGATGATAACTGTTTTCCAGATAGGTCTTCTTTTTAATTATGTCCCTCTGATTTCATATTTTGAGAAAATAAATCATGATCAGTTTATTCTGATTTATAAAACCTTCCAACATTCCTCATTTCCAGTGAAGTAAATCCCACATGTCTCATCCAGCAGCCCATTTCTGCCTTCCTTCAGCAGCTCCTGTCCAGGTGCTGTTCACCCTCCTGAAGCAGAAACCGTTACTCCCCATTCTCTGCACGGCTCATGCCCATTCCTGCTTCCACACCTTTGATAATGCCTCCTTTTGCCTTTAACATCTTTAATTATGTAAAACTACAGAACTTTACTCAGAAAAGGGCATATGTAATGTTAAAATAACTATTTCTACTTCACTGTGCATTCTGCTTTCAAAGCAATTTTCTTACTTCCTCTATTGATTGATTAAGAACAAGCATTATAGGTTACTGGTTTTTACGTCCATAGTATCTTGCATGTTACAGATGATCAATGTCTTTATTTTGTAAAAAAAAAAAAGTATGAATAATAAATAAGTGGGGTGTGTGTTTGTGTGTGTGAGTAGTAAGTTGATTACTATGACTGAATCATGGAGACTGTCTTGCATTTCCTGTGCTAAATTTTTTTGATAGGTAATACAAGGGAGGATTTCAGTTAAATCTACCATATAAATAAGATGATTGTATAATAATTAACAGGCAGTTAAGCCAGTTTTAATGAATAAAAGCAATCATTCCAAGTCTCTTCAAATAAAAGAATGGAAAAGCAGAAGCTGTAACAATGAATAACAAAGCTGAAAGGATTACAAATGAGGCTTCATCATTAAGTTAGGCATATGGGTCTTTCTGCAAATGCTGTCATTTCCAACCTCTAGATCTTATGCAAAACTTAAAGAAAAAAGAGGAAAGGATATTTTGAAAAGCTTTCTGACAAGAAGAGAGAAACTGACTTAAATCAAAGCAGACTCAACTCCCAGGGGTAAGAAAACTTAACCCAACAGTAGTTCTAATTAGAGTATTTTTAGAGCATGTTAACACCTAGTTGAATTTGGTAGGCTCTGACCTTAACATGTTAGGCATTTTAATAATTACTTTGGGAATAGCAAAAAGTTCACTTCTTTGTAACTTGTATTTCTCTGAATTTAGTGAAATATCAGATGCCATTGGTTCATTTCAAATTCAATGTCCACTGAATGTATCTACCGACACATTTAGCCATGTCAGAAATGTAATCAGAGTAAAGACAGACATGTAACACTGTCAGTGAAAACCCTAGTAATCATGAAACCATCCTGTATTATAAAATCATTACTGAAGGAATATTTTAAACACACAATAAGTAAATCGTTTCTGGAGGTCAATTTTGTGCAGTTAATGAAAAATCTTAAAACATACACATAATTATTTAAATTTAATTTCAAGAATTCAAGGTAAATAAACAAAGACAAGTATAAATATTTGCTTAGAAGGGTGATTACTGCTGCACTGTTTGTTAAAAAACATTTCAAGAAAGCTACAGTTCAACAAAAAAAATACAGTTTTGAATACTGTATTCATTAAGAATGGCAGTCATTAAGATCACAAGTAAATTTTTGTAACTTCCCTAGGTAGTTGTTCATCAATGCGAAAAATAGAAACCCCAACAATATATAAGGTATAATTGTAAATTGTACCTTGTAAACATTAAGAAATGGGGCTAGGCCTTGACCATGCATATAAGGTTCTAAATCCTGGATTCATTCTATCAGTTGTCATCAAGGCAGATTGTTTTAGTCTTTATGGGCCTAAGTTTCTTTGGATGCAAAATGACTTGCCCTATAAAATGGTTTTAGGTGTGTCTAATATATTATAAAATATTTTTATTTCAATGTTAGTCAAAACAAAATAAATGTAACCTTCCTCCAGACAGCACCTAACCTGTAGGAAGGTTACATTTCTTTTGTAGTTTGTAGTTTGCAGCACCCAGCCTCAGAGGCATGCAGCAGCCATCTGATGCACAACCTTTACACCCTGGCTGCATTGTGTTACTCTCACCATGCATGTGGGGACTAGAATAAAAGTAAAAGTGATTTCAGTTGTATTGGTATTCAAGATTGTGCAAACATGAGTAATACTGGATTTGACAAGTAGCAACCTTTCATGTTCTGAAAGAAGATATAATTCATTTTTGTTTCAAATGCATTGTCTTATACTAATATCATTATATTGCCTTTTCACTATGTGTACATTACTCCTACAAAATAAGAAAAATGTCTTGCAAAGAACAGGGTCTTATGTACATAAATAACCTATATCATAGATTGTTGCATAATTATTTTATATAAACAGTATTATTCTTTTATCTAAGGCACTCTGTTTCAAAGATTATGTTTAGCTTTCTCTTTGCCTTATGAATTGGGGTTTCTGAACTGCTGCAATTATTGGGAATGAACTGTCATGCTAACTCTAAAAAAAACTACCTTCTTCACTTTTCTATTTGTCTTTTGCCTTTTCTCTCCCCCCCCCATTGTCGTTCTCTTTATTCAAAACAGAATAATTATAGATTTCAACTTTTCAAATGCAACATTTAGGTAAGTTAGGAATATTCACAGCACTTGCTAGGGCTGCCAAAGAAAGAGACTATCCGGGCTCATGAATGTCTGCTCTGTGTTGGGGCAATTGAAAAACAACAAACAAAAATATAAACACAATTTTTACATTTTTCTTTTAAGATACAGTTTGTTTTAATTTCTTTTTCACACTATTATTGACTTCTTTTCTCAACATACATTTAAGTTTTCAGATTTTCCATTCTTTTCTTGGAACTAATGTGCTATTGTCTTGATTACATTGGGCCAGTATCCAACCTCCAGCTAGAAATGTCACCCAGAGTCTAGAATTTGTTGAGCTGAGTCCAGTTCACATACATGAGCCCTAGATTAGCAGTTTTTCTGTGGATGCTGTAAGAAATTATCATAAATTTGAAGGCTTCAAATAACACATACAAATTGTCTTATCATTTTGGAGGACAGAATCCAAAGTGGGTTTTACTGGGTTCAATTCCTTCTGAAGGTGCTGATGACAATCCATTTCCTTACCTTTAATAGCTTCTAGAGCCCACCTATATGCCTTGTCTTGTGACCTCTTCCTCCATCTTCAAAGACAGTAGGATAGCATCTCCAGAAAACTCTCTTCCCTGCTTGTCTCTGCTTCTTTCTCTTCCTTCCTCCTTTTCTCCTTCTCTGTCTCTCTCTGTTGTCATCATTGCATTTCCTTCTCCGACTCCTGCCTCATTCCTTCCATTATAAAGACACTTGTGATTACACTGGGCCCTCTGGCATAATTCAGGATAATCTTCCCATTGTAAGCCCTTAGCCTTTTGCCACGTAAAGGCTATAAACATATGGGTCTCATATGAAGACCCAAAGATACAGGGAAATTGTTCATCTGTAAAACATATTTACAGATTCTGGAGATTAAGATATTGACACCTTTGGGCAGTTATGAGTCTATGATTCTGTCTAAGATGCTTTCTAAATAATCCACTCTTCGACCACCAGAGTTGTTTTGTTTTCTGATCATTGCATTCACTTCTCTATATCCTTCAGTGATTCTCCATTAATTTCAGGATAAATTTCAAGGTCTTGCCATCGAAGTCCCTTCTCAGTAGATTTCTGTTTCCATCTTTAACTTGCACCAAGCCTCCACCATATCTTTTATTCCAGCAACACTAACATTACCTGGTCCACTCTTCTCTGTATATGGCCCCCTCCCTTGGTCCAGTTAAAAGGTAAAATGGGAATAAGTAAAGAAGTAACATGGTAAATAGAGAAAAGAGGACAAGTGAGTAATATACTTAGGAAGCAAAATTATCTGTGCTTAGTGATTACTTGATGCAGAAAATTTGAGCTGAAGGTTGTAAAAAAAGAAACCAGGAAAAGAAAGATTCCAAATAAATGGCAGGCCTTTGGGAAGATGCTGATGATAAGTTCAACTTCGGACAAAGATGAAAATATAGAATAGAATTTATAATAAGAGAATTATTAGCTTTTGTAGACCTTCATGCAATATTCAAAGCTATTTTTATGTCAGTGGTTTGATGTGTATTTTTATTATTTATAGATATGAATTATACTTATTATTTATATATATGAATTACACAAAAAATAGTCCCCTTTAAAGCCTATTGGTGTTCCATTTGGGGACTACAGGGTCCAAGATCTTCTGAAGGTTTCTTTATTGTATATACATGGGAGACTTCAGAAAGAAGACCCACAGATAAGATATAGGGGAATTTTCCATTTTTGTACTTAAGGCCAACAATGTATGGAGCCATGTAGAAATATGACTAGACAAAAGGGTATAAACTACTGCTCATAAGCCAAGTAGGGAAACCCAACAAGGCCACCTGTCTTGGTTCTTCTGGAGGCTGCCTGAGCTTGTGTTCCTTCTTCCTAGGCAGGGGTAGGACCTTCTCTAAATGGGGTATTTTGACCTGAAGTCAGATGAAATAGGTAGATAATTTCTTTTTTGGCTAGTTTTTATGCAGAAAGATAGAATGAAAGTTAGAATAATTATTTTTAGGTTTCATGACTGGCTTAGAGAAAAAGAGATTCTGGTTTCTATGTTCTGCCTTGTGGAAGAGGGATTCTATGTTTAGCCTTGAAGGAGAATGGGAATGAAAGACAGGAGAGCAAGAGAAGGTCACAGAACTTCTGAGGCTTTGATTTTGGAGTATTGTGTCTTCTGAGCCCCAACAGCTCTTTTGCACAATCTGACAAGACCACTGAAAATGATAAATGATAAAATAATTTTTAATTTGGAGGTTAGTGCCAGGCATCTTGTCAACTATAAAAGACAGTTGGCTCACAGTCTTTAGATGGTGGTCTATTCAGTGCTCTGGATTTGATTCCAAGGATAGGCTATGAATAGCTAACTTGGTAAAATTTGTCTTTAATTTGTTTGCAAAGCTTTATTTGATGCTGATTCATAAATTATACTTGCTGCATTAAAGAATCTCATTATCCTTCATTAGAAAAAAACATACTAAAGAACAGTCAGTATTACCTGTCAGGAACTTTCTGTGGGAGAAAAGAGCCAATGAAGGTGACAGCATTGTAGTTGGCTGCCATGAAGAGGCAAGAAAATGCAGGCTGTAGTCCTCAGATCTTTGATATGTAGTACAACATAAGTTTTGTAATTGAAGACCAACTTCAGCTAATATCTAATTAATTGATAAGAACAATTAGTAAATTCTTAAATTATAATATGGTTATCATAATATATCCCATCTTCCTACCAAGGATTGTGGGTACTCCAGTGTCTGGCCCATGGTGAGTAGTCTTTAAGTAAAATTGAATGTCAGTTTTAATTATTCCAATGAGTAAAAGCAATTATATTTGTTAATTAGAAATTTCAAAGTCTTCAGAAAGGAGTATAGAATATTCTTTACATAACATTTATAACCAAGATTTTTCTACACACACACACACACGGACACACCATAGTGAAATAAAGATTCAACATTTGTCTGCAACTTTTCCCTTACTTTTTTATTTGTTATTATGCTTGCAAAGTCCTTTAAGTTGACAAATGAAGACACAGACCCTTTCATCAAAGAGCTCCTGGTACATAAGGATGATAAAGTGCAGATAATGGGACAAATTACTATAAACTTACTAGTCAAGTCACTGACTTCAGATACATTGACATCATTTTTAAGATGTTCATGCTAAATAACTAGGAACTGAATATTAGTATAAATCAGGCCACTTCTTTATTACTCAAATATTTTAAAACAACTTCTGAAAAGAAAGTATATCATTTAGCATATTAGTCAGGAAACAAAACCAACAGACACTATGTACTATGTATATATATGCATTTATATGAGAAAGAGAGAGAGAGACTAGTGAGAGAAGATTTGCTCTGGACATTGGCCAGGGGGTCACTGAGACTGAGAAGTCCCATGATATCCAATGGAGCTAAGGGCAGAAGTCCCATTATACTAAGGCCCACAAAGACTGACTCTCTGCTGTCCAAAAGCCGGAGAAGACCGATGTTCAGCTCCAGGAAAAGAGGCAGTGATTGGCTTTTTCTCTGCCTTTTTGTTCTGTGAGGGCCCTGAATGGACTGTGCGATGACTGCCCACATTAGTGAGAACATATCTCCTTTATATGCAATCTCACAGACGTACTCTGAAGGGTGTTCTATCAGCTGTATTTGTTTCCTTTAACTTGGTCAAGTTGACACATAAAATTTAGAAATAGAAGCATTTCGATTTTGAAGAAGTTTAGAAACAGGTAGAAGTCAATGATTCCAAAAACATAGACAATTTAATTACAACTGGGCAGAACTTTGAAACATAAGGGCCTCTTGGCACTATGATCATTCATAACTTGTTAAAATTAGTTGTGCAGAAAGGGACAGGATAATGCAGTAACAGAAGCCACATGTAAGAGAGCTGGACAGAATTTTCAGATAAAAGCCAGATCTTCATGGTGCTTTAAAGTGTTGAGCTGTGGAGTGATGTAGTGGGGGGAAAGGGAGGGATGTCCCACAGCTACTGAATTGTGGAAAGCAGCAGTAGAGTTATGGCTACACATACATAGATACAAATCTTTCTCTAGAACATTTTCTAAATGAGTAGGAATTTATCATTGGATTATCAGAATATCATTTGTCTGACTAAATGAAAAGAAAGTTCATTCAAATTCAAGTAAGGAAGTATGTACTGATTTTATTGTTCCAGACCCTGTCTACTTTGAAGATGAAAGAATTTTAAAAAATCTAACCAAATCAGGGAAATGAATGCAGTCATAGTTGACCTAATCAAGTTTCCACAGGGAACCATAACAAATGAAGCAGACTCAGAATCAATGTTCTGAAGACATGATCATCATGGCAGACCTCTGTGCTTCATTTATGAAATGGAAATGGTGAAAGAGAAAAAGCAAAGTTGAATTTCATTATTCTCAAGTGTGGTGAATAATGCTTAAAATGGAGTTAGAAAAGGAAGAAGAAAAGGGCACACATCCAGCCTCTACAACAGGATTATTCTTTTTCTGAAGAAGTATTTAATAATTACATGTCACGGGTCGGCACCTGTGGCTCAATGGACTAAGGCGCCAGCCATGTACACCTGAGCTGGCAGGTTCGAATCCAGCCCAGACCCACCAAACAATGCCGGCTGGAACCAAAAAATGGCCGGGTGTTGTGGCGGACGCCTGTAGTCCCAGCTACTTGGGAGGTGGAGGCAAGAGACTTGCTTGAGCCCAGGAATTGGAGGTTGCTGTGAGCTGTGGATGCCACAGCACTGTATCTAGGGTGACAGCTTGAAGCTCTGTCTCAAAAAAAAAAATTAATAATAATAATTACATGTCACTTTAACACGGGCAAATAAAAGGATCATTAAAAAGGAAAAGGACACGTATTTTTAAAGGATGATCTTCTGAAAGTCCTTTTTACTACCCGTAAGATAATGAAAGAAGAAAACTACAATAAAATGACAGTGGCAGATAAACAAAGGGTACGTCATTTTCCCATCGTTTCAACCACATTTGTCACTTACATGCTTCGTTTTTTTCTGATGGCTCACAAAGGACAAAGTTTTTATTCTTTCACTTTCTGAGTG
Source organism: Arctocebus calabarensis (assembly GCA_963573935.1). NCBI lineage: Eukaryota > Metazoa > Chordata > Mammalia > Primates > Lorisidae > Arctocebus > Arctocebus calabarensis. Next base: position 10,773 of record CAUYON010197417.1, read on the forward strand.
AGAACTGAAAACGAACAAGCTCTCTGGAAAGTCGCAGTAACCCAGGAAATCGCCACATTCAGTGAAGACTGAAACTCTGAGAAACTCACTACAAATTAAAGAAGTGTGCCAACAGCTTTTCCCTCACCAGTAATAAAATATTTATGTGAATGAACGTGATATATCTCAGTAAAGAAATTGCTTTCCACTTATAATTGTTATAGAACATTTTTTCAAGCAAAGAAAGACCACACAGCAATTCATTCATATTAAAATGACAAATACTGTTCTTGTCCTTACTTGACCTCACTTACTGATGCAGATAGATTCTTATTTTATTTTACTAACTTATTAGGGCTGTGTTTTCCATTTCAAATTGAGCTGTTTCAAAAATTTTGAGTTTAGTGCCTAAAACAAACATTTTATTACTTTAAGCCACTCATTGTGCCTGCCGTCTCATAATACTGTTCTACTAACTATCCACTTGGTCATTCATGGTCAATTATAATAAGCAATAGCAAAATGCTTAGAGCAACTGAAATCTGACGTGCTGCTGCTGAATACTAATTTATTTTTACAGTTTCCAAGGAACTAAATTGTTCAACCACATTCAACATTATATACAAAGATGTAATATTAAGTCAGAAAATTGCTATGTAAAAATTTTCAGCACCACAAATGCATTTCAAAGAACGCATTCTTGATGGCCCTTGCTTCTATGTGTGCCTTTAAATACACATTAAGACTGAAGTGTGATCACAAAGTAGGAACTCTTTAGGACCATGGTTTTGTTGCCTCTGAAGAAAATGCAATTGCCGTCATTAGTAACTGCATTTGTAGGGAAGTTGGGACTGCTGGGGGGATAAAAATCCACAGTAGCTTCGTTACAGACTCTACAGAAACTGACATTTCATTTAGTTAAAGATGTGAAAATGGATAGAAATAGCTTAGACATTACAGTGGTAATTTGAGCCAGGCTGTGATGTGATGCATATTAAAATCTTTGTAGTTCTACCTCAAGTCTATGGACAACTGAATGCTTACTGTGTGTTTTGCCTCAGAGTGAACAATTGCAAAGAGAAATATCCTCCATATTTTCCCATAAATGGGACTGATTCTTATCTGATTCAATGTAGTTTTAGTACCTTTTGTATAAAATTGGCAGACTTGCTGGCTTCACTTTTCCAACTGAAGATTTTTGCCTACCAATTTGTTTTGGGTTAGGATTCTGCAATTCTATAATTGATAGAGGATTAGTACAAATCATACAAGTTAGCCATAGAGAAAAATCATTTCAAGTTGTTATATTTTCCATGAGCAAAATGGTTGACAAGCAGAGGCCTATGGTTATAACATTGCTAAGCACTTTTTTTTTTTTTTTGAGACCACCTCACTCTGTTGCCCAGGCTAGAGTGCTACAGCATTAGCCTAGATCATGGTGACTTCAAATTCCTGGGTTTAACTGATCTTCCTGCCTCAGCCTCCCAAGTTGCAGGTCTACAGGTGCCCACTATACCCACCTCAGGCTAATTTTCCTATTTTTAGTAGAGATGAGGTCTCACTCTTGCTTAGACTACTCTAGAACTCCTGAGTTTAGGGGACCCTCCCACCTTAGCTTCTTAGAGTGCTAGAACTAGGCACGAGCCACCAAACCTTGTCACTAAGTACATTCTTTGTGGCTAAGATTTCCAAAATGAAAGAGACTAGGAAAGAATGTATTCATTTATATCTGAAGTATGAGGAAAGTTGCTTTTAGTGTTCTGTGTAGGGGGATTATATCTGAGATCTTCAAATTGAATATTTCCATTCAATATAGATTATATTTCCCCCAGTACTCAATGAATGTTAGTGATGATAAATTAAAGTGACATTAGAGCTGCTGTAAGTCTAATTTTGCTCTCTTTCTGAGCATGAAAATGTGGCCCAAGATTTCTAGTCACATAAAATAATGTAGGAATGGAACAATTGTCAAAAAGTTTCCCAATATTATACAGTTTCAAGTTTTCAAGAAGTTAGGTTGTATAAAGAACTAAATATATTTGCATAGCAATAAATGCATATAACTTTATACGTAAGGCAATGCATAGATATTGAAGTAGCATATTCAAAAAGATTACTAAAGGGATATATATTTTAGCAAATTCAGCTATTATAGTCTGAGATCCTCCACAGTGGTTATAAAGGGGGCCTTGTTCAGCTGATTTTATTCAGCTTTGGAGTCTCCATTTCTAGAAGGAATCTGGCACTTAGTAACTGATCAATGGAAGTTTGTTCAAGAAAAGAAGGTTATATACCCATTAAACCAACATTGTTCACATTTCACTATATGTGAAAATTTAAGGGTATCTTTTAAAGCAAAAGATACCACTACAATATTCAGCTTAGGAAAATAATACAAGTGATTTGGCTATAACACCTTTTCATACACAATAAAATTCAACTTTACTGGCAAGCAATTGTAAAACAGAGTAAGACTCAGGATCTGGTTCCTCTTAGATATGAATATTTCTTATAAATTTCACCATTAAGAATGGAAGAATTAGAAAAGGAAAGTATATACATGAGCTGGGAATAGTTAATGGCCAAATGATACAAATACTATACAATTTATCTCCCTTTCAAATAGTCTTGAAGCAAAAGAATATAATGATCTGTTTAACCCAGAATACCCAACTAATTAGACCCAATCTTATTAGATTACTTTATGTAATCTTTCGTTCAGGAGACAAAACATCGCAAATAACTACCATTCTAAACAAAACATTTTTAGGAAATGTAACAGCATTGTCTAATTATAATTTCCCAAAATAATTTATAAGTTTTTTCTATCATGATCTAAAGAGTTTTTGGTAGTAGAGTGGTGTCTTATTTCAATTTTAACAAAAATATATATACAGGTGCACAAAAAGAGACTGAATAATTATATCACATAAAAAAGCAATTTTTAAATTTTTTTACATTTAAAAAGTATTGAGCACGGTATGTTCATCCATTTGTTAATATCTTCTACTATTTCTTTTTTTGGGATTTCATAATTCTTTTTATAAAGGTCTTTCACCTCTTTTGTAAAGTATATTCCTAGGTATTTCATTTTCTTTGAAGTTATTGTGAAGGGGATTGTGTCCTTAATTAGCTTCTCATCCTGGATGTTATTGGCATATAAAAAGGCTACTAACTCGTGAACATTGATTTTATATTCTGAGACATTACTATATTTTTCAATGACTCCCAGGGGCCTTGTGGTTGAGCCCTTAGGCTTCTCTAAGTATAAGATCATATCGTCAGCAAAGAGGGAGAGTTTGACCTCCTCTGGATGTCCTTTATTTCCTTCTCTAGCCTGATTATATTGGCTAGAATTTCCAGCACTATGCTGAATAGTAGTGGCAATAGAGGATGACCTTGTCTGGTTTCAGTTCTAAGTGAAAAAGCTTTCAGTTTTACTCCATTCAGCAAAACATTACTGGTGGCTTTTTCATAGATGGCTTCCATCAGTTTAAGAAATGTACCACCTATACCTATATTTTTCAGGGTTTTAATTTAAAAAGGATGTTGAATTTTATCAAATGCTGTTTCTGCATCTGTTGAGATCCTATGGTCTTTGTTTTTGCTTCTGTTGATACAGTGAATTACGTTTATGGATTTGTGTATGTTAAACCTGCCTTGCATCCCTGGCATGAAACCTACTTGATCATGATGTATGACTTTTTAATGAGTAGCTATAGTTTATTGGTTAGAATTTTGTTGAGAATTTTTGCATCTATATTCATTAGTGAATTGGTCTGAAGTTTTCCTTTTTAGTTGGGTATTTTTCTTGTTTTGCTATCAGGGTGATATTTGCTCTGTAGAATGTGTTGGGGAAGACCCCTTCCTCCTCAATTTTTTTGAATAATTTCTGCAGTATAGGTAAAAGCTCATGGCTGGGAAGAATCAATATTGTTAAAATGTCTGTACTTCCCAAAGTAATCTACAGATTCAAACCATCCCTATTAAAATACTAACATCATATTTTCAAGACTTGGAAAAAATAATTCTTCATTTTGTATAGAACCAGAAGAAACCCTGTATATCTAAGGCAATTCTTAGTAATAAAAACAAAGCTGGGGGCATCAGCCTACCAGATTTTGGGCTGTACTACAAGGTGATCAAAACAGCATGGTATTGCCACAAAAATAAAGACATAGACATGTGGAAGTGAATAGAAAATCAGGAAATGAAACTAACATCTTATAGCCACCTAATCTTTGATAAACCAAACAAGAACATACACTGGCAGAAAGAATCCCTATTCAACAATGGTGCTGGGAGAACTGGATATTCACATGTAAAAGACTAAAACTGGATCTGCACCTTTCTCCACTCACAAAAATTGGTTCAAGTTGGATAAAAGATCTAAATCTAAGGCATGAAACAATAAAAATTCTTGAAAAAAGTGTGGGAAAATCACTTGAAGATATCGGACTAAGGAAAGATTTTATGAAGACTTCTGTGGCAATTGCAACAACAACAAAAATAAACAAATGGGACTCAATTAAACTGAAAAGTTTCTGTATAGCTCAGGAGAGAACAACCAAAGCATATAGACAACCTACACAATGGGAAAGCATATTTGCATTTTTTGAATTGGACAAAAGCTTGATAACTAGGATCTACAGAGAACTCGAATTAATCAACATAAAAAGAGCCAACAATCCCTTAAATCCCTGAGCAAGAGAAATGAATAGAACCTTCTCTAAAGAAGACTGATGAATGGATAATAAGCCATTGTGAAAAAACACTCATCGTCCCTAATCATCAGGGAAATGCAAATCAAAACCACCCTGAGACATCACCTAGCCCCAGTGAGAATGGCTCACATCATAAAGTCTCAAAGATACAGATGCTGGTGTGGATGTGGAGAGAAGGGAGCATTTCTACACTGCTAATGGGACTGCAGAGTAATACAATCTTTTTTGTTTTTTAATTTTTTTAGAGACAGAGTCTTACTTTATCACCCTCAGTAGAGTGCCGTGGCATCACATAGCTCACAGCAACCTCCAACTCCTGGGCTTAGGCGATTCTCTTGCCTCAGCCTCCTGAGTAGCTGGGACTACAGGTGCCCACCACAACACCCGGCTATTTTTCTGTTTTGCAGTTCACCGAGGCTGGGTTTGAACCTGCTACCTTTGGTATATGGGGCTGGTGCCCTACTCGATGAGCGACAGGCACCACCCGACTAATACAACCTTTTGCAAGGAAGTATGGTGAACTCAAACTAGACCTGGCATTTGATCCTGAAATCCCATTACTGGGCATTTACCCAGAAAAAGAAAAAAATTCTTTCATCATAAGGACAGTTACACTAAACTGTTTATTGCAGCTCAATGTCCAATCTCCATAAATGTGGAAATGGCCTAACTGCTCACCAACCCAGGAATGGATTAACAAGCAATGGTATATGTGTCCCATGGAATACTATTCAGCCCCTAAAAAAGATGAAGACTTTACATCTTTTGTATTAACCTGGATTAAGTTAGAACACATTATTTTTAGTAAAGCATCATAAGAATAGAGAAACAGGAAGGCAATGTCCGCAAGTCTAACATGAAGGCAATAGATCGCATATGACATACCTCTTGGGGGAAGGACACAATTATAAAAGGAACTGTACCTAACAAATGCAATCTAACTAATGCAAATGTAACCTAATTCTTTGTACTCTCAATGAATCCCAAATATAAAAAATAAAATATAAACAAATAAATAATATTCTCCTGGATAGACATTTTTAAAAAGAAGAAAACTATCTGCACGGAGTAGAACTATGAGGACAACTAGGATGAAGCCTTTAGCCTGCCAGGTCCAGAAGGAATTGGCCTGGGATTGGTTTCAAGGTCAAGTGGTTTCAAGTATTCAAATCATCACGTGGGAGGTGGGAGACAGAAGAAGGAGGAACTCGGCTGCACTAGAGATGATCTCTCTAGTAATTAGGGAAAAGCACTTTCAAACACACAGGACGTATTATTTCACATCCACTAAGTTTGGTAAGTGGGTGGAAAGAAGTGGAAAACAAACAAAAAACAATCAGACAGTTTCAGCTACAGGTAGAGAAAAGGGAACTGTGCTATGCCGCTAGTGATAGCAGCTAATATTCAATGCACACACCATGTGTTGCAGGCACAGTTCTAATGCACTATGCACAGAACCTATTTAATTTCTGGTGCAGTCTAGTAAAATGGGCAATATCAGTATGTTGATTTGATGGATGAGAAAACTGGGTCACAAAGAGGGATCTTGCTGTGATCACACAGCTAGGTAACAGAGAATTTGACTGCACAATTGGTTTCTATAAACACAACCCCATAATACTGAAAACATAAAATAGCAGAATAGAAATCTAAAGTAAAGTTGAAGACAGATACACTAGAAGACCACACCTTTCCCCTTCTGATCTCATTTCTAGATCTTACACAGAGAATCAAAGAGGTGAGTGCAGAAAGGATCTTGATACACATAAAATTGCGCCCAGCACAATTGTTATATTTATTAACCATTTTATTTTATACAAATTACTATTTCCACTTTAAAAATGGAAAGCATAAGACAAAAAGAAGTGTATTTATAATAGCAAGATAATTGAAACTATCTAAATAATGCTCGTTAATGAGAGAGCAAATTTTTTAAGGCTAATATGTATAAGGAAAGTTTAAAGTAGTTCTACAATGAGTAGTCTACATGTAGCTAAATCTAAAAATATAAACTTTTAAAGCATATTAATGCTAATATATTTGTAAAAGTCTGAAAACATAAGAGAAATATTCTAAATCTACTTATGAGATTCCCTTTGAGTTGGAGGGAAAGAAAGTGGACTGGGCATTCTCCACTAGTCACTGCCAGCATCTATATTGATTTTTTAATTGAACACCACAAGCTCTGAAGTTAATACAAACAAATATTAAGATGTTTTTAAAAGCTGAGTTAATGAGTATACTGTTATTTTTATTTTCTACAAGATTGATATATTTTATACTAAAATGTGTGAAATTGTTTACATTATACATTATTCAACTTGAAATTAGCTTTATTAACTTTATTGAAAACTGACTTGCAAAATTAGGCCAGTTCTCATTAAAAAATAATTAATAGTATTTACCATTTATTGTGAGTTTATTTTTTATAGTTCTTTAAGTGGTTATTTTATTTTTTCATTTGATTCCTTTAAAACTCTATTAAATAGTTATAAATTTTTTTTTGAAATTACTTGCTACTGACAAAACCCTTAAGAGGTTGATCCCAAGATTAATACAATTAATCCAAAACCTTTACTACCTTAGGAATCTCTATGTACCTGTATTAGCTACAGAGCTCGCAGAGTCATTAAGAAAAGATGTCTCTGGTCTCAATAACCTTGTCTGGACATGAGTCCAATGCAACTAACTGAATCATCTGGGCCCAGGCTGAATGTCACAACCATGACACTGTCACCTCTCTTTTTGGGATCTGAGCAGTGGCGCAGTAGTGATGTGCACTGGAGATAGCAAAAGTTCATGGTAATTAATTTAAAAAAAGGATTTCATATAAGTCAGCTTGAGCAGCATAGTTTCTGAAATAGTTCTTAAAGGTATGTAGAATTATTTTCAAATAATTCTGTACAGTGCCAGCCACATATGTTGAAGTTGGTGGGTTCGAACCCAGCCAAGGCCAGCTAACCAACAATGACAACTGCAAGAAAAAATAGCCAGGTGTTATGGTGGATGCCTGTAGTCCCAGTGAGGCAAGAGAATTGCTTGAACCCAAGAGTTCGAGGTTGCTGTGAGCTATGATACCACAACACTCTCCTTAGTGACACTCTACTTAGGGCGACATAGTGAGGGTCTGTCTCAAAAAAAAAAAAAAAAAAACACCATCCATGCATAATTTGTTACACTCTTATTTAGTATACTAATGCATCTTTCAGCTAAGATACTTGTTTTTTATTCTAAATACGACTATTCCTAAGATTGATTAAATCATAAACTTAATACTTTTCTTCGTAATTCATTGTTATCTATATGAAGCTTATAGGCTTTGAAATGATAAGGAATAAATGGTGGGTTGCACATTATGTTTACAAGTCTGATGACATTAAGAGTGAAAAATCTAGTCTTAAAATTCAGCATTCAATGTTCAAATACAAGCAATGTGACAGGACGCTCACGGTGGCTTCATATTGCTCATTACCTGTGTACTTCAGTAAATTCTTGGAAACCAGCTTGGTGCCTGTGGCTCAATAGGCTAAGGCACCAGCCATGTACACCTGAGCTGGTGGGTTCAAATCCAGCCCGGGCCGCCAAACAACAATGGTGGCTGCAACCAAAAAATGGACAGTTGTTGTGGCAGGGGCCTGTAGTCCCAGCTACTTGGGAGGTAGACGCAGAAGACTCACTTGAGCCCGAGAATTGGAGGTTGCTGTGAGCTGCAATGTCACAGCACTCTATCCCGGGTGACAGCTTGAGGCTCTGTCTCAAAGAAAAAAAAAAAAGAATTCTTGGAAGCCTTTGGTTCTTACCTTCCTCTACTGAACATTTTTAAGAACTTATAATATAAAGCAATGACAGTTGTAAATTTTAACTTGGTGACATATAACCAGTTCCTTTAACTCATTTGTAATCAGTTTTCTTATAGGCAAAAAATGGTTTACAATATCACTAAAGTTAATTTCATATATAAAACTGTTTCTTTGTTAAGTTAGTTGTGATAATATACATTTTTCAATCTTTACATGTAGCATTTTCACATATTTTTCTCATGACAGTCATCCCAAACCAATATTCTAGTAACTATATAATTGTTCTGTGTTCTAGAGATCTATGGTTGCACAACAAAAAAGGGCTTCTAGAAAAAAGAAATTGATATTTTACAAATGTAGATTAATATGAACAGAGGATCATAGAGCATCTGTGGAAAGAAGAGCTTTGCAAGTTGTAGAAATTATCAAGAAGATTAGAAAAAGGAAGGGCTGGAGGGGATAAACATTGCTCATTTAATAAGTTTGCCTACTTGCCTACATATCATTTATGGAAATTGAGGGCCTATAAAGGAAATCACCAGTTATTTCTGAATTAACATATTAGAACCCAGGACTAATTTCACTTTGAATCTACACCCTAGAATTGAAAGCAGCTAGATCTAAAAGTGTTTTTAAACCCTAAGAGAAATACATCATCAAAAGGGTGTGAAAAAGAGATCAGCTTGGCTGTCATTTCCTGTGGCATTAACTTGGAAAACAGCTCATTTCCATATACCTTTTCAGGCCCTGTAGATATTTTAGATACTTAATTTTAATGCATACTAAATCACTGAACCCTGCAATAAAATTTTCTCATTTTACATCTGCAGAGACTTTTTTTTTTTTAACAGAGCATCAAACTGGCACTTTTACCTCCAGGAAAATATTCAAATTCCATTTTCAATTAGGCAGATAATTGCACAATTGAATGAAGGAAGTCTGAGGCTGCAGCTTGGTATGTATCTATCTCACTACATCGCATTTTGGCTTTCTGGCACTGAAGATAATTTTGCAGTAATGAAATGAACTGTTTTCCTTCAGCTCAAATAATGAGTCAGTGGGTCAGCTAGATGAATACCAATAGCATTATTCATTATCTTGTGACAGTCACATTTTTAAAAACATCTCATGGTTTTGTTGATCTGTAACTAATAATTTTGCAAGGACAATTTCTCAACCTTCAAGAAAGGGTGCATAGAGCAATGCAAAGTGATTCTGGAAAAATAAGATAGGTCTTACTGGCAAAATTGAACCATGAATTCTTGAGTGCCTAACTGTGTGTTCAGCTCTTTCCTCAGCAATATGTAAATTGTATTTATCATACCCAGGAGTCATTCTTTCATTGTGTGGGGAGAGGAAGAAGAGTCTTTACATCCCAACAGGGAAAAGCCCGAAGGAATAGCTTCTTTTCAAGAAACTGCACTCTGAAAAGAGACTATATATATGACCCTTGTTAGCTCTCTTATTCGATCAGCTGTATTTGCTAAAGTGAGTTACGGAGGGTGGTGGACTTTCTGATGGCAACTTTTAATGAGCTCTATGGAAGATGGTCAGTCTGACAGTTAACATATTTTTGAATTTAGAATGTAGGGTGCTTAGAGATTTCTGTTCTGATCCTTGGGCCTTGATGCTAATATCAAGGCAACAGAAAAATCCCACTCAGAACACATTATCCATTTACATGAAGATGAGTAAAGATACAGGTTTTCCCTTACAGGTTAAGGGAAAATTACTATGTGATAGATTTTGCTTCTGTGGAAAATAAAAGGCAAGTTTTTACTGAAAATGGAGGTAGCTGGATTGGCCTAAGAAATAATGGTTTGCATAGCTATTAGAAGATGGAAAACGAGTGACATGTAAAATTAATACTGTGTACCTTACAGACACATCTGAGTTGAGAAGTTATAATCTCATATATCAAATTTGGGTGTTTGTATAATTTTTTAAAAAGGCCTAGGTTTACTGTCCAGTCTTGATTTTGAGTAGAAGATCCAAACAATCATGGCTCACGTCTAAGTACATCAGGACCAGCAAATTGAAGAAACTTGGAGAATGTGTTTCTAATCTCTTAGTTGATCTCCTTGAAGAGGGAATTAGAAAACCAAGTCTTGGAAACCAGTTGTTGAAAAATTGAACAGCTCTTATAGGCAAGGAAAGAGTTGTGTGTTAATCCAAGTTACACATTCCCATTCAAATTATAAAGAAGACCCAGGATGGGGAATAAGCACAAGCTGAATTACAAAAAGAGAATCAAATCCAAGACAGGTGTTGTAGCAAATGATGGGGAGTGATACTGGATGGTTAACGTTAATGTCAAAGCTAATTGGAGGTTCCATGAACTCAGTTTAGAAATAGGGGAGGGTGAGAAAGCCTAACTAAAAAGTGGGGTCTTCTTCATTGTTAGAAATCTGACATTTAAGCTACCCATGCAACAGTCATGTAGGTGTGTCCAGTGGATGTAGGAGTCACAAAATTTAGGGAAAGAGCAAGGTCAGACTAAGTAATCTAAGTTTTGCAGATCGAATGTTTGTGTCTTCACACTCATGGGTTGAAATTCTAGCTCCAATGCAAGGATATTAGGTCGTGGAGCCTTTGGGAGATAGTTAGGTCATCAGGGTGAAACCTTCATGAATGGGATTACCACCCTCATAAAAAAAGGCCCCAGGAATATCATTTGCTATTTTTCCACCCTGTGAGGATGCACTACAAGTCATCAGACTACGCCTCAGAGGAGGAGTCTCACCAGAACTCTTCTCCTCTGGCACGCTAATGTCAGACTTGCACCTCAAGAGCTATGATAAATAAATTTCTGTTGTTGATAAGCCACCTAGAGCATGGCCTTTCATTATAGCACCTGGAACTAAATAAGACATTAAGTATATGGACATAGTTAATAAACTTAGTGATAGAGAGATTTCCAAAAATGAGGATGAAAGTAAGATCAGTGAGCAAGAGATAGAATAATTTATTAGAGGACTAGTGGGAAGAAGGAGGAATGGAAGACTTGATGGGGACTTAGACAGAAACAGAGAAGAAAGGGGAGAATTAAGAGGACAAAGGTAGGACTGGAGAACCTGTCTAGAGTGATTATGACACTTGTAAAAGCGGTTTTATTACTTTAATAATTTTAAGATTCTAATTAAAATATGTAGCTCCAACTTTTATTTTTCCATATGAATTTCTTTTTCTCTCACCATATCAACCTTATATATTTAATCTAGAAGGAGAAATAAACATAATGAATAAATATTTACAATTTTAAATATTAAATGTGAACTGATAATTTTATGAATACTGAATGATCTTCAATATACCTTAAAATTAATTTCTCACTTTGAATATAAAATCAGAAATCTAGAGAAAGAAAGATATAAGCATCTGACAGTGAGACTATTCATGTTTAAACTTAATTTGTAAGGTATTGTGAGAACTAATTATTTTTTCCCAATCAATGTCTGCCTTCAGACAAGGTGAATAATTTGGAAAGGCAAAAATTCTTTCATTAGTCTGTTTAGAACTTACACAAAACTTACATTCTTCTAAGGTTATATTAGAAGGTTATATTATCTCAATTGTCCCTGCCCTTCCTGGTGTCACTGTGCTCATCACTTTGAGTCTGAACCCCCCACTGAGTCCCAGGCCTCACACCCCTCTGTGACCTGGTGATGGCCTGTAGTGGAGTGAACGTAAAAACAGAAGCGTCTTTTGTCTCTACAGTTGTTCAGGCTCAGATTTTAAAGTGCTGTCTTCATGAGCTGCATTTGTCTGGATTTTTCTTTTGCCTCATGTAGAAGTCTGTGACAGCACCACTTACCAATATCACCTCTCTTTCAGCATGTCCTCTGCTCAAATTCCTGCCAGAGTTGTGTAGAATTGGTTTGTCCTTCTTCTCTGAGATGGCAGAATTGGGGTTGAACTGCTCTGAGTAAAAGAGATTTATTTTAAGAGTAAGCATGAGCTTAGAAAATCTTCTTTTCAAAGCATTGAGAAAGTCCTCTCTGGCTGCATTTTGTGTTGAGCCGAAAATTATTATTATTATTATTATTATTTATTATTTTTTTTTGTAGAGACAGAGTCTCGCTTTTTTGCTCTCAGTAGAGTGCTGTGGAGTCACACGATTCACAGCAACCTCTAACTCCTGGACTTAAGCGGTTCTCTTGCCTCAGCCTCCCAAGTAGCTGGGACTACAGGGGTCCGCCACAATGCCCAGCTATTTTTTTGTTTTGCAGTTCGGCTGAGGCAGAGTTTGAACCCACCACCTTTGGTATATGGGGCCGGCGCCCTACTTGATGAGCCACCGGTGCCACCCGGAAAATTATTTTAATAATAAAATTAACTCTTTTAGTTCAACATATCCATGTACTTTCACTTTATTCCTATTCAGATGGAGGGACTGAGGCACAGAGACTAGAGATTATGAAGCCAGTATCAGGATCCAGGATCCGGCTTCTTTCTAGCATGTTACACTGTCTCATCTACATCAAATCTCAACAAGGATTGGAGGAGACACCGGAAAAGATTAAGGTCAAGGGTGGAGCTTTGTGCCCACTCACATGTGGCTGAATAAGACTGTAGACCATGCTCCCCAGGTTTCTGACAACCTGGGTGAAGAGCTAAATGCCTCCCAGGTCTCTGAGTTTACTGAACAGCCAGAAAGTAATGCACTGTCTTCTTCCAAAGGGCCAGTGTTTGTTGATACATTTCTCAGGGTAAAGCATAGTAGGTCACCAACTTTTTCCTCAGTCTGATTGTATTATCATTAGAATAAGCAAAAATTTCTTTTACATATAACAATCCTTTGGCCTAGTCTAGAGCTTCAGTATTTTGCAACTTGTCTATTTTTCTGAGCCATTTTAGATATTTTAGTGCAAAGTTGAGAAAAGGCTGTTTCAACATCTCCCAGAAGGGCTTGCTGTTGGCTGAGAATGTTCCACTAAATGCTTTTGCTGAAATGAGGAGAGTGACACATCAGGACTGTGTTCCTGAGAGATTTACTGAGCAGCAGGTTATAAGGAGTCTTGAAATGGGATGATGTGGATTTTAGAAGTATGTGCTCATTTCTATATGACAAACACTGTCTCAAATTTCCTCTTTTCTGAGCTAAGGGGAACTTCTTAGTATTTTCCCTGATAACGTAACTTAAGATTTGGCTGCATAAGCAAAATCTGGCTGGTTACCTGCTGAGTAATTTAACGAATATTATCCAACCAGGAAACTCACCAATAATGCCATGCTACATTTTTAAAATGTTTGATAATTTTAGCATTAACTTTTCTTCGACATAAAATTACCTTGGGATAACATCAATGATAGACTTAATCTAGCCTTAATCCCTGATTTGTCTTTAGAGCCACACATTTGCATTCTCTGACAAAAAGAAAAGGATATTAAAAAGATGAATGAAAGACCAGGGTGAGTGAAGGTGGCGGTTTTTGGTAAAAGGAGACTCTCCTGAGTAGACAGCAGAGCTGAAAATCCATAGTGAAACAGCCCTATCACGTTGGCGCTATATGAATGGTGGCATCGTATTTTTTTAGTTCATGTAAACTAATTCAATAATCCTGGGGAAACCTGGTAGTTTTGGGAACTGACAATATTAAGCCTTTTATGGTTTAAATTTTATTTAATGTGTCTCCTACAACCATAAAGTTGCAACACATCTTGAATCATAGATCCCTGAAAATAATAGGAGAGATACTTAAAAAACATAACTCTTTCTGATTTATTTTGAAAATAACTTGTTATGGTTGCAATAGAAAAAAGCCTTTGTAAACTCCTCTCCCCCATGACTCCCCCTTTTCATAGGATGTTGCCAAGAAGAAATGAATAGTTTCTTTGAGACGCTCACAAACATCCGATGTGGATGGGAAGCTCACTTGAAGAGCCAGCATAGATTCTATTTTCTGTATTTGAACCATTCTCAATAAAGGCTGTTCCCAAGCCTATCTTTCACAGTGTCTTCACTGCCACACCAGATGTTGGAATGATTCTGCATTCCTTTTTAGAATGCTCATTCCCCGTCCACTCTCACTTGTTCTCTCATTCCAGAACCCCCAGATACTAAGATCCAGACCCTCAGTTGCTCCTCCCTGACCCAGCACAAGGGAAGCCCTGGGATAGATGAGCAGGTGAGGAGTGGAGGGTTGGCCTGACATGTGCCTTTGTGCATGCCTTGACTACTGGTGGTGGGGCGTAGCGGCCCCAGAGAAGCCCCCACTCCGGAGACAGACAGTGAGCTACAGCAAGGTCTTACTGGAAAGTGGAAACTTTCTCTTTTTGAGGAGAAGGACCAACTATATTTTGTGACATCAGTTCTCCCTCTAGTCATTCTCTTACACATACACAGTGAAAAAGAATGAGCCTTTCTGTCTTTTCCTTCCTCTATACCTAATGTTTGTGATACGCAGCCTGTAGGAGTTTTCTATACTATTCTAATGGCCTCAATCTAATTTTCCAGGAATATAAACATGCAGATATTATTATAATCATACTTTCCTTACAAATTCTCATTGGCAGGAGCAACAATATATTTGAAATTAACCATTCTCATCAAGGTCTCTAGCACCCACCATTCTGTTTATCTCAAGGTCCACCTGCAGCCTCTGTTAAGTGGAAAGTGTTAATAATCGCCATGCTTGCTCTGCAGTTCCAGTGGCACTCTCATCTTATTTTTAGTCAAGCTGACTCTTCGGGTTTGGGTGAATTCCTGTCTCCTCCCCAGCCTACCTCTTCCTCGAGTTGACCCTTGGTAGCCCCCTTGCTAGTTAGCTCTGTCTTGCCCCCCAAATCCTAGTCCTTGCTTTGTCCTTCTGCCCTATACATTGTAAGTTCCCTGATAAATAACCTTTTTAATTTTCTTTGTCCTTTAGCCAGTTTCCAATGTCATATAATATTATTGTCACAAAAATGTGAGCTGGCAGCTGTGACACGAACCGAGAGCTCAAGAGCTTGGCTCTGTATGCCTGTCTAACCGGCAGTTAAGTCAGTGAACAGAACTGGGAGATAATGAGGGTGTGGGAGAATAAAGGCGGCCGAGGTCGCCGTCTCCCCAAACCTCAGCCCGAGCTCCTCTTCCTCCTGCTCTCGTCTCCCTCGCACTACTCAGTTACTCCCTTCCACTCCAGTTCTGATCTCCAGTTGTTATATTGCCCATTGCGCTTCAACCTGGAGCGGTGACACAAGATCTCACGCTTGAAGTGATACACCAATAGAGAGGCAGGGAAACTAGGGCAGAAGATGAGGGGGCGTCCCTGTTCCGGACCAAACACAGGCGTCATTACCACCTCACATGCAACCTGCTCATCTCACGTGAGTGGGGTCACTGTCGTAGTGGGGGCCTGTCCCTGTCACCCTCTAGCAAAACAAATAGACTCTAATGAGGTGGCAGTTCCCAAACTACCATAGGAATACTCTTCTAGCTCCTAAGACTGTCTCTCCCTTCCATTCCTTGATGCTACATTAGAATCATATTAACAGAAAATCTGCTCTGTCGGAATACAAAGAAAAATAACAAATTAATGAGAAGTATATATAAATTTTATCATTTTTTTAGAAAGACATAGCCAGGAACTATAAAATTTGGACCTCATAATGTTAATTGTGAATCAGGGACTAATTAATATATAATCAGACATTTTGACACCCCAAATCAAATCGAAAGCCTATCTATCTCGCCCTGAGAGAAAGGAAATGATTGAAAAGCAAATCGAGAGGAGAATCTTGGAGCAAGAGCCGAGGGGATGCCCAGGGGAGCCTGCGAGCACTGACTCTGCGGCCCCACGGATCGCGCGTGGGCGCCACTCGCACCAGGTGCGGACCCACGGATCGCGCGCGGGCACCACTCGGACCCAGTACGGCCCCACGGATCGCACACTCACGCCACTCGCACCGGGTGTCGCTGCGTCTACTTCTCAAAGCTGCTGCTTCCTCCCAGTGAGATAGGACCTTTCTGAGTGCGGGTGTTGCAAATGCCATCCTGCAAAAGATTCGTAAAACCTGTGGCTTTCTTCTCAAAAAGGCCTTTTTGAAATAAATCCCAGACTTCAACACCAACATGATTTCTAGGGGAAGAGACACAGCAGCTTCCATTTCCACGCACTTTCAGCTGCATATTTCAGTTGAGGAGTTTCATTTCATTAAACACTAAATGTTATATGTGTATAAATATAACGTGCATCTTCTATGTATGCAAATTATAAACACATGGATGGTAGGTAAATGGATGGTATGCAAATAGCTGAGAAGAGGAGGAGCACTGTACAATCCTCCTTATTATTTAGTCTCTGGAAGATTTTACAGACCTACTTCTACTTTTTATACTTGAAATAATAGGTGAGCTCTCCTGAGCAATACCACGAACAACTTGAACATGACTAGTTAGCAGCTCACACAGGGAGAATCACAAGAAAAACATAACCCAATAAGCTACAAACACCCTCTCTCTGTGATAGCTGGCTTTTTGAAGCTCCCTTTACATATTGAGTGAGCTTCTGGTTTCACATCTGATTTTTCGTTTATGTAAGATTTCACTTTTTTTTCCTTTTTTAAACTGGGGTCCCAGTGAAAGTTGTTTTTGCTCTGTTTATCTTTTCCCCTCCTTACACAATTTCAAAACAGTGGAAATTTTAGGAGCTATAGAAAATGTATGTTAGATAGCATATGAGCTAAATTCAAGTTTCATCAATTATTATTTTGGGTTTTTTTTTTTTTTTTTCAGTTTTTGGCACAGGCTGGATTTGAACCCACCACCTCCGGCATATAGGGCGGGCACCCTACTCCTTTGAGCCACGGGCACCTCCCTCAAGTTTCATCAATTATTAAATTCCAGTGTGTGGCAGTTTTCTGAACCTCAGGCTCATAGCTACGTGAAGGAGAGAATAACGGCTACCAACCAATTTGGTGCAAGGACTAAATGACATAACAGAGGAAAAGTATATCACTGATGCCTATCAGATATTAAACAAATGCAAGTTATTTATTATTGCTGGGGTTGTGTATTATGCTCTACACATTCAGTTTTTTCTTCTTAAAATTGTTTGGGATTTGAGTAAATAAATGGGTAAATGAAGAAATAAAAAGATAAATCATATATATTTTAACCAATCATTAGTTTAGCACCATACCCAATTGTTCTATACCTTACAGATAAAATGAATAAACCGTGTCATCTAACAACTCAAAGGTGAATAAATAAGACAGAAACCTAAACAGATGATTGCAACAGACCATGAGAAGTGCACATGTCAGTATAAACTGAGGGTGCGCTTGTGACTGACGTGGGTTTCAGCCAAGTCTTTGATGCCAAAGGGACACAGACAACTTCAAAGGACAAGTAAAAGTTCTCTAGGTGTAACTGAGCACCTGTGGACATACTTGGAACAGGAGACTTGCTGTTACCTGTGGATGTTTAACAAACCGTAAATACTCCATGATGCCTAACTGAGGGCCCCGACAGCAGACAGCCTCAAAAACTCCTGGTATGAATTTTGATTTGTAACACTGGCTCACCTTGCTGGTGAACTTACATAGCCTTTACATAGACCCCCTTTTTTCTAGCCTGGCATTGGAACTACTGGAACGCGTTCACTGCATTCAGCCCTCTTGAAGTTTACCTACTTCATGTACTGAATTACGAAAACAGCTGGAAATTCCCAGGAGTTGCTTGCTTCCCAGCATCCATTATTTTCCCCTCCTTTAAATAATAATATCCCATCTGCTTTTGGGAAACTGCAAGTTTCCCATTATCAGTTATGCAGTTTTGATGGTATTGCCTAGGATTATATTGACACTGCTCATTCCCTTGGCTATAGCAATTGGAATCAAAGAAGGGTTCCAACATACTGATTTATTTTTTAGAGAAGTCTACTCATTAATGAATGAACAATGGGATTGCTGCAGGCATTGGCCAATAATTTAATCCAGTCCCAGATGTATGATTCCCAGAACAATTTCTAGCCATGCTGGACAGCAATACCCTGAAGGGGGTGGTAGGAAGATGTGAGGGCTGCTGCCAGGGCCACTATTGTATGTTCTTGAGTGGCTCCATTCTGAGGTTGAGTTAGCTCAGAGGAAGGAGGAATTCCAGTCATTAGAATTCTAGTTTCTAATTAAACTGAACTATTTGTTGCCATTAGCTAATAATACCTTAGTCTTACTATTCCAATTTAAGTTGAACTGTCAATCACTTACAGCAAAAAAAATCCCTGACTGGCAGACACCATAATCTTTTTTGGTCAACTTTTTGCAATTCTTCATTTGCCTTAGTCAGTGATTTTTTTTCATTCCTCATCTTCTGAAATCTTATCAGTCTTTAGAAAGCCAGTCTATTTTTTTTTAATCAATTTTCCACTTCCTTCACAAAATCAGGACAATCTAGGGCCCGCTCTCCTTGTAACCAGGAGATTTGAGGGTAACACTTTTGTTGCCACCTTCCTTTTTTTTTTCTTCACGTTGTCACTTTTCCTTTTTGGTTCAGAAAGTCAATTTTCATTTGCCCGAGTCTTCCAATGGCCTTTGTGTTCCTCAGTTTCCTATGCCACCTTATTTTTACAACAGTTATTTTAAATTCATTTATTGATGTGTACAGCTAATATGCAGAAGCACATTCTTATATTGTGTGTCTTTGAGTAGCTACTAAACTAACCATCTCTGAACATCATTGTATCAAGGCTTAAAATTATTTAAAAAGAGTAAAATTATTTAAAAATAATTGTCTGGCAAGAAGTATTTCAATTTGCCAATGATAAGACTCATTCTTCCAATGTTATCATTGTATCAAGGCTTAAAATTGTTTGAAAAGAGTAAAATTATTTAAAAATAATTGTCTGGCAAGAAGCATTCCAATTTGCCAATGACAAGACTCATTCTTCCAATGTTATGTTTTTCTGAGACAGAAAGTGCTTTGAGTTCACCAACAAAGATCAATTAATATTTTTCTGTTAACTTATAAATGGGCTTCTTAGAAAATTCTGTTTGGCTGCGTAACAGGTAAGTAAACTGTTATCTTATTTAAATTGACAGTGCTGGAATCCAGTTCTTACACACTTAAATTCTACATATAAATATGTATACAATTTTGTTATTGGTTATGTTCTATATTTCTCCTGCATCACTTATTTTCTTCTATAAGTGATTTCAGGAAAAAATGAAACATATTAGCTAAGGATTAAAAACAGTTACTTTTTAACATTCAATTTACAAATCAATATTTCTAAGTAAACTCTGACTTTAAAAATTTCTTTGTGTTGAATTCATCTTCTTGAGTGGTTACAGAATTGTCTATTTCTTCTAAATACTAATAGACAATGTGCCAGCCTATACAACTTTGTAATTGTTCATTAGCTTCAGGCAGGCATGCTTTGACGTTTATGTCCTTGAAATTATGAAATAGTGTTCCTTAAATTCAGTTCTTCTTAATGTTTTTACTTTAAATAGCAAGTATTATAAAACAGATATCTGAGGCATTTTTAGAAATTCTGAGCTGGGGATATCAGTTTAGTCAGAACAGTGTTAAATGTGGAACCTAAACAACATAATTGGTACTTTGAGGTTGAAGGTGATGTGACATTCTCTTAAACATATTTTAATGCTTATGCATATTTAAATTAAAATTTTAACCTCCTGACATTCAAACCAACAAGCCAATCAGCATCCAACCAGAGAGACATGTCTTATAAATAAGATGACACATCACAAAATCACTTGTCTTAAATCTATTTATTGCATAAGATATTTCCCAAAAGCCTAGTTGTTTAGTAACATTTTGACAATAGATTTTGATATTAGAACCACTTTTCCAACTGATTACACACCAGGAATTCACCTGAAAGTATTTGTATGAGACGGCTGCTATCTAGCAATGACGATATGTGAGTGTTCAAACATGGCATCCATTTCATTTTATGATTTGTCTTTTTACATACCAACTAAATTTATGACTATCCCACATGATATAATTTCTTGCTTCCAGGAAGAGTAGATGAGATAGGAGTCTGTATTAGACACACTCTATCCCTCCCTACCAGAATCCACCTGTCCCCAGAAATAGTATTATATAGTATTATCTCAAAACTTATCTCTTTTTGATCCACATTGTCAGTCTCCAAGTAGAAAGTCTCCTGCAGAGAAACTTAGCTGTGAAAATGGCCAGAGCCAGGATAGCTGGTCAGAGGCCATAATGTGTTTTGCCCCATCATGTTCTTGTCATGAGCCATCCTAGTGCCATCTATGTTTGACTGAGGATTCTAACTTCAAGTGGAAGTGGTACTCCCATCACTTTAGGGTCACATTGGGAGAAAGGATCATATTTCCATCATTCGATGATATTTTCTACTTACAGTTTCGTTTCACATTTATCGGAGTGCCAGCTTTGGAGTGAAATGCTGAAGTGAAAATTTTCTTGTTCGAGAGCAGGCACAAGTGAAAATTATTGTATCTGACTGAATCTGTACTTGCAGTGAACAGTTGACATTTAAATTGGGAAGTTGCCAGGAGGGTATTGGCTGCATTCCATAATTGTCAAGTTCCATGCTATTGAGGAAGTTATTTTAATTCTAAGTAACAAGAATGATTCTGCATCCTGAGATACAAAGCTGTTGCTTAAAAATCAAAGTACACAGACATTTTATGGCGTGGAAAAATAGAAGATCCTTTTCTTTGCCAACTGCCTTTGTGTTTATTTACTTCAAGTCCCAGAAGAATAACCCAGATTAGTTTTTCCACTGACATTATAAATAGCAAAGCAAATTCATAAAGAGTATTTTCTTCAAAGAAAGGAAATGAGGTTGAAGTCTGATTAAACTCAGTGTCCTTGTGAGAGAGATGGGAAGAGGCAAAGTATTTTGTCTAATTTCAAGTTCAAAAAAGCAAGGAACACAAAAGTTAAGTGGCTGGTCTTCATTTGTTCAAATAAATTTATTCAGAAGCTGAGCCAGAAATAAAGATCAAGTATCCTGGCCATGCACCCAGCCCCATGCTGCCCCACAGCTTTCAAAAATCTTCATTTCCTTAGAAAATGCCAAAATGCTTTCCCCTGCCACACACACGAGCCTCAGACAGACTGCCCTCTACTAACTCACCAGGGAACGTACCAGCACAAGGCACTCATCTTCAAGGGCGAGAGAGGACTCCATGAGGCAGGTTGAGACCCTGCCTTCCTTCCAGAATGTCATCTGCAGGTGCCAAGGGCTGTGTCTATGGGACTATGTAGAGAGTGGAACAGGACGTGAATTTAGAGCACTGCCTTCTCCATTAAGGAATTCTAGCCCTGCTGGTATTTATATAACAATGTAACAATGTACCATGTTGTTCTGTGTGGAACATCTCTGAAATCATTTTTTCCTGTCTGAACGCTTCATTTTGATGTATTCATCTAAGGATTTGAATAGTCTATGACAGCCTTTCTTTTTCACTTAAAACCATTTGGGGAATCTCATACGATCTTTGTGTTGTTGCTTTTGTCTTTTGCCAGTATCCTATAAGATGTGCTGGTTACACCACATGATGCCAAGAAACGCATAATAGAAACCAAGCTAAACAGCCACAGCCCTGTACTTATAGTTACTATAATAAAATATCCTAAAGGAGTTCTAACAATAGGAGAATCAGGGTCCTAAGTAGTTTTTTA
Source organism: Arctocebus calabarensis (assembly GCA_963573935.1). Lineage (NCBI taxonomy): Eukaryota > Metazoa > Chordata > Mammalia > Primates > Lorisidae > Arctocebus > Arctocebus calabarensis. Next base: position 32,900 of record CAUYON010197417.1, read on the forward strand.
AGCAAGATTTCCTTTGTTCAGAGAGAGCTATGGTAATTTTTTCCCCTGAAACTCTATCAGTATCTTTTCTCACCCTATCAACTCTTTACAGCTTACCTGTATTCTCTCCAGGATAAAGTAACATTCTCCAGGTTCCTTTAAGTGATGGTGAACACAATTATTCTTTTCATTTGATTTTCATAGCTAAAAGTTAAAATTATGATTTTTATTCATTGCTCATTGTTTCTATAAAAGAAGTTGAGTTTAAATAGTTGGAACATGTATTTCTTTTGGATGAGAAAATAATTTTTAATTTATTATGAATAAATTTTTAATATATTATGAATAGATTAATAATAAATTAATATCTTAATATATAATTATTGTCTACAGGAGAATTCACACAGTACCAGAGAAGCATTTATGCCACCATGGTAAGTTGTCTGCATTTTGATTTCAGATATTAAGAAAAATGTATTTCCAAAAAAAAAAGAAAAAAAAATGTATTTCCTGTAATTTTGGTTCACAGGCATCATGTTTGAGAACTGAATATAGAAACTGATTTCTGAATATAGAACTTATTTCTATTGTTTCAGGATATAAAAATTTGTATTCACAGCAATTTATTTTTATAAATGAATTTTATTGGCCTTTGCAATTAGTTTCAAGAAGAACTCATCCTTTGAAGTTCACAGCTTAAACCCATCTGAAGACCATTTTTGAGTAAATGTCTATATTTTTACATTCCCCCTTTTTACAGAAATATCTAATTTTATAGTCATCTTAGGCAGAAAAAATGATGCTGTTTTCAAATTTTTTACATATCAACAGGGTGTCTAAAGTTATGAAGGAGGTCATGAGTGTGAGTAGGAACACATTAGGAATGAAAACATACGGAAGTTTTCCTCAGGGAAACCAGAACATTGTGAAATCTTAACCAAGAAGTTTATAAAAGTTCTGTTTGTTTTTTTAATTCTTCAAATTCTTTAGAGAAATTTTCATTCATTTCTTGCATCCTTTTTGTGGTTTCTTTGTGTTGGGTTTCCATTTTCTCTTCTATTTCCATGAGCTTCCTTACAATCCATACTGACATACCTCATCTGGCATTTTGATCTTTTTGTTTAGGTCGGCAGCCATTGGTGAGACGAGTCACTGATTTCTCTAGTGGGTGACCTTCACTTTGACATTTCTGGAGTTTTTTCCTCTGGTTCCTTCTCATCCTATCTCTCAGTCTAGAGCTGAGGCTGTGAGGGCCTCATAGGCCTGTCTCTCAGACCCCAACAAGAAATCCTTAGCCAGTAGCACAGTTTTCCTGAGGCTAAGTGTAGGAGCTCCTTTGAGTGACCATTCCTTGGACGTCCACATACCTGAGACGGGGGTCAGAGTCAGCCCGTCAAGAGGCAGGCAGACAGCCAGGCAGGCGCCAGTCAGCAGATGTCAGTTAAGACAGACAAGGGTTTTTCCTCCTGCCGCCCAGGCATCCAGCCCCACTCAGAGCTTGCTGACCGTGCCACTGGAGCTTCACAGGTAGGGCCTACTGTGCCCTGCCCAAATTTCCTAAGCTGGAACCTGATTTCTTCTAAACCTGAAAACCCAATTAAAAAGTAGGCAAAAGACATGAACAGAAACTTCCTTATAAAGATAGTCTAATGGCCAACAAACACATAAAAAAAATGTGCAACTTCTCCAAACATCAGGGAAATGCAAATCAAAACAACAAGGAGATATCACTTAACTCCAGCAAGAATGGCTTATATCAGAAAGTCTCAAAACAACAGACACTGGCATGGATATAGAGAGAAAGGATCACTCATTTACTACTGGTGAGTCTGCAAACTACAACCCCTAGGCAAAGTAGTACGGAGGTATCCTAAAGAATTAAAATTAGACCTACCTCTTGATCCAGCAATCTCCTTACTAGGCCCTTCCTCAAAGGAAAAAAAAGAGATGTTTTAGCAAAAAAGACATTTGCACTCAAATGTTCATAGCAGCACAGATCACAATACATGAATGGATTAATAAAGTGTGGTATATGTGTACCATGAAGTATTACTCAGCTGTAAAAAGTGCTTACGTAGTATACTTTGTAACAACAACCTGGGTGAAACTGGAGACAACCCTTCTTCTAGGTATTGAAAGAATGGGGGAAAAAACCACCATATGTTCTCAATACTAAATTGGAACTAGTTGATTAACACTTATGTGCACATATGGATGTTAAACTCAAGGAAGTCAAGTAGGAGGGAGAGTGAGGAAGGGCAAGGTGAATTCTAACCTATCCTGCAATTCTAACCTATCCTTCTGAGTGAAGGGCACACTTATAATATTGGCTTAAAATGTGCAAACGCAAATTGTGTAGCCCAAATATGTATATCCTTGTAATACTCTGAAATAATTAATATTTTTTAAAGTCCAACCAGAAATCTTCCCTTCACATGGTTTGTTCTTAATGAAGGCCTATTAGATTGGAAGATAAGCATGAAATCTGGGAATGGTTAGATGGGAAATGAGGAAAAAACATTAGGAAGAGATAAGGGAAACAGAGGAAGGTGCCAAAGCATTTGAGCATCTTTGGTATGAGGCTGGACAAGGGCCAGACATGGGGAAAGTTTATCTGAGTTAAACTGAACCACTAAACTTTTTGGGTCAGCAGTAATAAGAACATTTTGTTCTTATTAGCCTTGTTCTATTTAAAGCACACACATCTGTAACAAAATTTCACAAACTGATTATTTATACTTGCTTCTCTTTATATCATGGGACAAGACTTCAAATTGTAGTAGTTAGGTTTTAAAATGATTGCAGAAAATATTTCCCTGACATCGGAATGCTGAATTACTTCAAGTGTTACCCATATGTTTCCTATGTTATTTATCCTTTTAAGTCCTTATGTTTTTGATCATTTGATCTAAAACAGAGTAATAACATCACATTTTCTTACATAAAGAGTTTAAGAAGAATTTCACATGGAATTGCATATCTTAGTGCAAATTAGCATGGTTTGTTTTCAAAAGGAAATTAAATAATTAACTATAGCTTCCAGGCCTAGGTGAGCTGGAAGAAACGTGGAGGAGGTTGGATTTCTTGCAGATTTGAGGAGGAAACAGAGAGTTCCCACGTGTAAGTAGCAGGGCTCACAGCACAGAGCACCAGAGAGCAGAGAGCAGCTTGGAGGAAACCAGCGGCTGGTGAGGGGCGCGCTCAGGCCATCAGCAGAGAGCTGATCTGAACAAGTGTGAGGGATCCCAGCTGCGGAATCTAAGAAACATCTGGAGGGGTTAAAGGGAGTAATTCCTGGAGCTCATACAAAATGAAGACTATTGTCTGTTTCCACCATCCAGAAAGGTGCAACAGAGCTTCAAAATCTGTGAAGAAAAAACAGGTAAAAGTATTAAGGAGAAGGAGACATATTCACAATTCTATTCAGAGCTTTTAACACTGCATTTGAGACAATTGATTTAAAAAAATGCCAATTGTATACCCGTTCTTTGGAATAGTTTCCTAATGAGGTAGCATTAACCCGATAACAAAACCAGGTGGCAAGCATTACAAGAAAAGAAAACTGGAGACAAATATTTCTCATGAAGAAGGGTACAATAATTCTTAAATAAAATCCAACAGGACATAAGAAAAGGTAATGCATCACTACGAAATTTATAATCTTCCAGGAAAAGCAAAACTGGTTTAACATTTGAAATGTATCAATATAATCTACTATATTAACAGATTTAAAAAGAAAATCCTGCAGTAATCTCAGTAGATGCAGAAAAAGACACATGGTAAAACTGAATACCTATTCTTTTTTTAAAATTAAATCATAATTGTGTACATTAGTGCAGTCATTGAACACCTATTCTTGATAAAGTCTCTCAGCCCATGAGGAAAAAGATAGGAACTTGATAACAAAGATCTACAAAATATCCTACATCTAACATCACATTTGCTGCTCAGGATTGAGTGCTTTTTACCTAACCCAAGGCAAGACAATCTTATTCCCTCTTTTCACCATTGTACTGAAGGTTCTAGTCAATGCACTAATGTGAGAAAAATACATAAACATTATTCAGTTTGGAAAGAAATCAGTCAAACTCTTTATTTGACAACACAATGATCTATGAAAATCAACTGACATGTGAAAAAGAAAGTATTAGAAATAACAAGTGATCTTAGCAGTTTTTAAAATTCATAATCAACATTTATTAAATTATATTTCTACATTAGCAGTGAACAATCAGAAATAAAAATATCACTTGTAATGATACAAAATATATCTATTTATGGATAATGTGATGACAGCTGTAAACAGAACACATTATTGATGAGAGAAATTAAATAAGATATAAATAAATGGAGAGACAGTTCATGTCATAGGTCAGAAGACTCAATATTGTTAAGACAGCAGTTCTTCACAAACTGATCTATAGTCAATCCAATTTCAGTTAAACTCTATCGGGTTATTTTGTAGAAATTGGTGGCCTAATTATATTATTGATATGGCAATTCAAAGGACCTAAAATAGTTTAAATAACTTTGAAAAAGAACACAGACTTTTACAAGCTGACTTAAGGAATATTATCTAGTCTACCATAATCAAGACATTGTGATATTGACATCAAGATAGTCAAGACCATTGGAGCAGATTAAAGAATCCAGAAATCAGTTTTTAGCAAATGTGCCAAGGCAATTCAATGGAGAAAGAACAGTCTAAAAAAAATGATATTGGAGCAATCAGATATTCATATGCAAAAAAGAAACTTTAATTCTTACTTTGAATCTTGTACAAAAAATTAATTTAGATCATAGACCTCATTGTAAATTAAAACTATCAATGTTAAATTTTATACAAGAAAACAATAGACCAGGCTCAGTGACTCACACCCGTGATCCTAGCATTCTGGGTGGTCAAGGTGGCCAAGGCGGGTGGATAGCTTGAGCTCAGCAGTTTGAGACCAGCTCCAGCAATAGTGAGCCCCTGTCCCTGCTAAAAATAGAAAAAAAAAAAAAGCCAGGAACTGTGACAGCTATCTGTAGTCCCAGCTGTTCAGAAGGCTGAGAGAAGAGGATCAGTTGAGCCCAGGAATTTGAGGTTGCTGTAAGCTATGATGACGCCACACCATTCGACCCAGGCTGACAGTGAGACTGTCTCAAATAAATAAAAGAAATAAAATAAAATAAAATATGAAAACAATAGACATTCTTTTTTAAAATCTTGAGTTAGGCTAAAATTTATTATGTAAGAAACTAAAAGCACAAACACAGATGGTGCCAAAAAAATGTATATACATTTTAGATAAGAAAAACTGTATTAAATTTGTAAAACTCAAGTCACATTTGACTTCTGCAATAGCAAGAGGTGCTCAGTACTTTTGTTATTGGTATATATTGTTACAATTTTTTTTTTTTTGTAGAGATAGAGTCTCACTTTATAGCCCTTGGTAGAGTGCCATGGCGTCACACAGCTCACAGCAACCTCCAACTCCTGGGCTTAGGTGATTCTCTTGCCTCAGCCTCCTGAGTAGCTGGGACTACAGGCGCCCACCACAACACCTGGCTAATTTTTTGATTGTAGTTGTCATTGTTGTTTAGCAGGCCCAGGCTGTGCTCGAACCTGGTACCCTACTCACTGGACTACGGGCACCAAGCCTATTGTTAAAATTTTAATAGAGTTTTTTTTTTTTTTCTTAAAACTTACATACATTTTTTGGAACCCTCTGTAGTGTATAAGAAAAACTTATTAACTCATATTTCATCAAATTAAATATGTTTGCTCCCCCCAAAAACATTGCTAATAAGAAGAAAAGGAAAGTCACAAACCACAGGAAAATATTTGAAATTCACAGATTTGGTAAAGGATTTGTGTGTCAAAATGTAAAGAACTTTAATAATAAAAAACAAAGCGTATTTAATTTTGTGCAAAAATGTTGAACTAACTGTTCAAAAAACATATAGTTACCAAATAAGTACATGAAAAGATGCTCAAATTATTATTGTTAGGGAAATGCGAACTAAATCTGCAATGAGATATCTCTACTCATGTAGTTAAAATTGATTATAAGTATAAAGTGTTATAATTAAAGAGACCAAGTCAATTAGGTATTGTGAAGGATATGGAACCATCTATTTCACTCACAGGTATTTGCACAATGTAAATGAAAACCTATGTCCATGGAAAAGGTTGTTAATTGCGACATACGTAATCAACAATACCTAGAAATAACCCAAATTTCCATCAATAGGTAAATGGATAAACAAATTGTAGTATAATGAACTGTTTCTCAGTTTTATATGGAAAAAAACAATAATACAAAAAGCAACTTGTGATGAGATTCAGGTCACACTATACCAAGTACAGCATCTTGGCAACTGAAGGAAAGGGAGGCGGAAATGTTACTCTGACCTTCCCCTCTCACCCTTCCCCTGCTTCCATGAACCAAGTCTTAAGACCCTCTTATGAAAAGTCTCCTTCTAATACCAGAAGGAAAGTAACCTCCTTCTCTGTGAGGGATTACAAAGAAGAATCAGAATAAAAGACGTTGCTAAGTTTCCCCCAGTTTTTAACTATCATATCGTATCACCTTTGTTCTATGATATTTCTCCACAATTATCCATTCTTCATCAAATGTACCATAAAGTACTGTAGAACCTTGAACAATGCAGGGGTTAGGAGTATTGACCCCCTACAGAATTAAAAATCCACATGTAACTTTTCACTCCCCCCAAACTTAACTACTAATTACCTACTGTTGCCTTGAAGCCTTGCTAATAATATAGACAAGTAAGGCGTATTTTGCATGCTATGTGCATTATATATAGTGATCTTACAGTACAATAAGCTAGATAAAGAAAAGTGTTATGAAGAAAGCCAAATATAGTCCTGTAAAGTATTTGTCAATAACATAAGTTTATGTTACCTATTTACAAGATGAGTTGTCTGTCTGAAATGGTGGGCAACTGCAGACCTCAATCTGCAATGCATAGTCATCCATTCCTCTTTTCCTTGTATTATCAGGACTTTTCTCTGCTTCTTGGGAACACTTTCAGCACCACTAGTGGCACTTCATATAAGTCCCATGGTGTTATTCAAAGTTTATAGTACTGTACTAAACATGAAGAAATACATAGGAGAACCAGGAAAGATCACTTTTGCTGCAATATGCAGTAACTGGAGTGAGGAGCTGCTCGCATGAAGGTGCTGAGCGCCACATGGTGTTTCAGACAGTTACTTGCAAGACTCGAACTCACTGCGATAGCAAGAGGTGGTGTCTATGAAATTATGACGGTAGTACGACATGTGCCAGTTAATTTTATTTTGATTATGATTTAATACATCTTTATGCTTATTTACATTTCTCTCAATGCGCATGGTGCCACGTATAGTCTGTGAACATTTTTATGCGTGGATTTGCTAAATTTTGTTATAATAGATTTGGTAGTAAATGATAAAATAGACTAGGATCTACATATATTTTATGTGTCTATGGCATAAATAACTTTTTCTTCATTTAAAAAATATTTCTATACTACAGAGGTAACCTGGAAAACTTTTCAAATTACCTCAAATCTCAAAAAAATTTCCAATGTATTCATTAAAAAAGAAAAAAAAAAAACACATGCAAGTGATCACACACAATTCAAGCCTGCATCATTCGTAGGTCAGCTGTGTATTTAAGTTTAACTGTATGTTTAGTTTTCATTTCCTTATGACAGCTCCCATGTCATGTAAAAATGTTAAGTAAATGTTTTTGCTTTTCTATCATTAATCTATCTTCTCTTATAGGAGCCTCAACTATGAAGCTAGGATGGGTAAGAAGAAGATATTATTTCTTACCTACAGATAAATTTCAGAATAGCTGTACTGAGTGAAAGAGACAGTTAAGCAAGAGACAGTTAATACATATTGTCTGATTACCTTTATATAAAGTCCTAATTCAAACTAATTCATAATGGTAGTAGAGTAACGGTTACCTGGGAATGGATGTGAATGGTGAAGTTGTACCATGTGATGGACATATTTGATACCTTATTCATGGTGTTTGCTTCTTGAGTGTCTAATATGTCAAATTTAAAAACTTGTACCCATTCTAAGAAGTTTGTTATGTGTCAATTAAACCTTAAAAAACACATTAGCAAAACAAGTGTGGGTTAAAAGATTTGCAAAGAAATTGAAGCAATTATCTCCCTTTTTGTATCCGTTCCTTTTGCAAAGTACCTTTGCAGCTTGTTCCATCAGAGGTGAAACTGGACTCTCAACTGAACCTGTGGCTTTCTCTGGCTAATAGAATGTGGCAGAAATAACAATATAAAAGTTCTGAGCCAACTCAGGTCTCAGGAAACCTTGTTCATTTCTGCTTTTTCTCTTGAAATCCTGCTGCACCATGAAAAGAAGGGCTGGCCTGCTGGAACTCATGACAAGGTTCAAGAGGGGCGGAGGCCATCCAAGACAAACTAACAGCCACTTGACATCTAATACATGGGAAAGAGGTTAGGGCCAGGGCTGACCTGTGGGTGAATGTCAATGATAAACGCTTACTTAGTATTTTAAGCAACCAAATATTGTGCCAGGTTGCACAAAATAACTAATTGGTATAATCTCTAAAAATTTATTTGGGAAATAATTCTTGTAAACTATCGATCCTATGTAAGAACCCCCCTCCAAGAGATCTAAAATATTCAAGGTTAAACTTCAGCAACTACTAAGCAGGGACTATAGACTCAGCAATGTAGGATGTCAAAAAAAAAAAAATCTAAAACAAAAGGCACATTCTCAGATAAACATTTTTTGGAAATACAATTCTGATCCTTACTGGAAGAAAAACAAGATAAATGACAATGATCTCAAGAATTAGGAAATGGAGACTATATTAAGGGAAATGTTCCATCATCTCGTGGGTGACATGTAATCTTCACATATAGCATCACATCTAAGCCCCATGAGAGTAAATAAACAAATAATATAAAGGAACAAAAATAAGAGAGGATCAAATCTTGTGGAATTAGTTGAGAATCAGTATTTGAAGAGGAAGAGTTAGAGACAAGGCAATACATTGGCCCTCAAGTAGAACCGCCACAGTTGACCCTACATTGACCACCTCCTTAAACTGACCCAATATTCACAGACTGGACATGCACCATGCATCTGTATCGGTACAGTACACCTAGCTCCTTATGTTGACTATTTCTGTGTGTTGACTAGTATATTACTATCCCTTGGGGGAAGTGTCAACTTAAAGAGGTTCTACTACATATATCCAGACACAACTTTCTGGGAAAATCCTACATGATCACTGCTCTGAACACTCTCTGGTCTCAGTTTTGAGGTTTATGACTGCAGGCAGTTTCCCCTGCACTCCTGGTTCCCTTGGCTTACGGGGCTGCCCCTGCCAGCCTGTGCAGTGCTGAACAAAACGGTGCCCACTAGGCTGGTCCATCCTTGTTTAAGAGTTCTAATTTGTCTAAGGAAAGACTGATTTTCAGAGAACTGATCTGGAATAGCACTCTTTAACTTTCTTATGCAGGAGAAAGAGTGTCTTGTTTGAGTCTATAAAGACCTAAGTAAGAAAAGTAGATCATTCCATTTTCTCTTCCACAAAGCTTTGTCTGATTCCCACATCCTAACAACATCACATTTTCCTATGTCCCCCTGATCTACCTTGTGTTCTGGTCAGTTCTAAGTACTGTCCCTCCTCAGTTAGGAAGCTGTTAAGAGTAGAGCCCACTCACGTTTGACATCTGTGTTCTCCACCAAACCAGGGACATCTGGTGTCCCATAACATCCTAAAGAATGCAGTAAAATGTTATTTGTCTCCAAAATGGTCCTTGGTCTTGAGGTATAAAACACTCAGTCTAGGAACTACATAAATGTATCATTTTCAGGATTTTCTGGCCTCATTTTTAATATTTAACTGACATTAATAAAGCTAATTTATATTTTATTTATCAAAAAAATTGTACTGTATTTCTAATAGTCCCCAAGGGGAAAAAGAATCCGCTTTTAATTCTTTGGGATTATACTTTTAAGCATTTAAAATAGTAAATTCTGCTGATAGGAAATTTTCCTATTCTTGATAGACGATCTCATTCCATGCTGGTGATACTGAGGTGCTATTTGCAGATAAAATCCTTTTCAACTCATAAGAAGCAGAGTGTGTGGAACTGTAATGCACAGGATAAGCTGCCACCTCTCCACAGCCTCTGACCCGGCACACACACCAGCAGCTGTTAAACCTAAGAGTCAAAAAAAAAAGCTGTCTTCTGTTTCCCACTGTACAGACAACATAAAACCCAAAATCTTTAAACTTTTAATTGCTTTTCAATTTGGAATTTCCATCAACTTTCTAAATAATGGGCTTATACTACCATGTTGTGGTGTTTGGGTTTCAGCCATTATTTATAATGACCGACTATACAAGTTTGAGATTAATACCCACATACACTCACCCTTCCACTTACCTCTAGAATGATTGTATACTTTAGTAACACTACCTTTCTTGTATTAGTTTTTCCTTCCCTGAAATTAATAACAAATGCTATATTTATTTTTTATAACTATCTCTAATGTATGCCCACTCTATGAGTAGTATAAATATATCTCAAAATATAAGTAAGTCATGAGGTATACGTTTTCCTTTTTGATGCTGTTTCTGAAATTCTAATCTCCCTGTCCAACAAGCCTATGGCTAAGGAAATTCCTGACCATGAACTTGAGGATTCTCTCTTTTCTTTTGTGTTGTAAATGCTAAAGAATTTACTCTAGAAAGAAAGCTGGTTTTCCTCTTAGCTCCTGGGAAAGTCTAACTAACCCCTCAGAATTTTCCAAGTGATAGAAGTGTTTTCATTATTTACTTAGAACACATCTGAGAGTTATGCTAACCTTAAAAAGAGGACTCAGGATGGGGACAAACCAGACAAGAAAAGCCACCCACTTGTTTAGACATTTGGGGCTTTGGGTCCTGTGATATCAGTCCAGTAAAAAGAGGGGTTCTGAAGATTGAGTTCAACCATGTGGGCAATAATTCAATCACTCTTGTGTAACAAACCATCAATAAAAACTGTGAACAATAAAGGTTAGGTGAGGATATATGGTTGGTAATGCTTTACAAATATTATCAGACTTTGTGACTGAAAGGAGGTAAAATTTCCACGACTCCTTGAGAATAGCATAATCATAAGCTCTGCATTTGAGCACCTTTTTGATCCTGCCTTGGATGTCTTCTTTTGCCTGGTTATAATTTGCATCCCTTCCTTATAATAAATCTAAGTAGGAGCATAATAACATTTTTTGAGCTCTGTGAGTCTTTCCAGGAAATTCTTGAAACACAGTAGTCTAAAGGACCCCCAAATTTATAGTTGGATAGTCTGAAATGAGTGCAATCCTCAGGGAATAGTTTCCTCAGACTTTGTAGTTGGCTAAACTTCTTTCGTGTGTCTGGGGGTCCCTAATTTCCTACAATCTACCTCTGTCTTTGCTTTATGCCTTTATTTTAATGTAGCATGCCCTGCAAATTCTTCCTCAAAAAGCGTGAAGAGGCTGGGTGCCTGTGGCTCAACAGGCTAAGGCCCCAGCCATGTACACCTGAGCTGGCGGGTTTGAATCCAGCCTGGGCCCGCCAAACAACAATGGTGGCTACAACCAAAAATAATGGCTGGGTGTTGTGGCGTGTGCCTGTAGTCCCAGCTACTTGGGAGGCAGAGGCAGAAGACTCACTTGAACCTAGGAATTGGAGGTTGTTGTGAGCTGTGATGCCACTGCACTCTATCCAGAGCTTGAGGCTCTGTCTCAAAAAAAAAAAAAAAAAAAGCGTGAAGAGTCATGCATTTCTAAAGTTCTTGAAGTGTAAGAAAATATATTGATTCTACTGTATTCATGTATTCTGTTGCTAATGTGTGTTATTATAAAGATGTTCTTTCTTTCTTCTCCCTTATGATTCTCAGTTATGGATGAAGAAGTCAGAAAATCATGTTTCAAGCCTCCTTTCCAACTGTGGGTTGATTCTGACCTGATACTAGTCAATGTAATGTAAAAGGAAAGGTGTTAGCAAATTTCTAGGAGGGTTTTTGATGTCCCCAGAAAGGGAAGATATAAGATCTGACCATTAAGTTCTCAAATTCAACCTAGCAAATGTGCTACATTCCTCTTTGCTGACTATCAGTAGGCACCTTCAAAGTATAGCATTTGATGTAAGCATTCCAAATTGTATATAAAATCAGCACATTGTATTCCATAAATGCATTAATATATACAGTTATGATTTAATAAAAAAATTAATAAAATAATTTTAAAAACCCAAAGTACTTCCCTTGCTAAGCTATACACCAATGCCAGGGCTCACTTCATCCTTCAAAGCAATTTTGGAACTCTTTTTCTTTAATAGCCATCACGAGTGGTCATTGTCTTACGCTTGATGTCATGAACATCATTCAAATGCCTTCCTTTAAATATTTTCTTTATCTTCAGGGAAACAAAAAGTTATTGGAGGCCAGATCAGGTGAGTAGGAAGAGTGTTGCAACACAGTTATTTGTTTATCGGCTGAAAGCTCCCTCACATACAATGCCATGTGAGCTGGTGCATTGTCATGATGCAAGAGCCATGAGTTTTGGCCAAGATTTTCAGCTAAGATTTTCCTAATTGTTTTCATATCAAATTTACTCAGTGTGATATGATTCTCACAGTCAACTGATAAATTCTACATACACATTGACAAATTTTTGCAGTATTTTCATCAGTTCAGCTTATTGTTGGACACCCTGACCTCTCTTTCTCAGTGATGCTTTCTGATCAGAAAACTTTGAACCTATTTATATGCTGCCCTTTTCTTCTTGGTATTATCTCCATAAACTGATTCCACTTCCACTCTTGCCAAGTTTAACAAGAAATTTATGTTTCTAATTTATGCTCTAATTCAAGCTCCAACATTCTTGAGACAGCACAAAACCATGCAACAACAAACCACGCAACAACAATATTGAATGCCACTCAGCAAGACACTATCACATGTCGACACAAATACACCTTTGAGACACTGATACATCAAGGTTAAGGAACCTTACTGAGTTGTTTGTACAGTACAGCTAAAGTAATCACACAGTGGTGGATCCATGAACTTAATTGTCAAACATAGCATAAGAAGAGAGAAGCATCCTCTTTTGCAACTCCTCACTCATTTGCAGTCTTGAAAATAATTATGAAATCTAGAGCTTGAGCAGCAATCTTGCAATTCTGGTCCTCGAGTATGAGATCAAAAATCAAAACAGAAGAATGGAAGACAGTAGAAATAGAAATAACATGGGTTAATTATACAATAAATAAGTGCTCATGCTAGTTCTATAGTCCCTATTACATATTCTAAATCATCAATTATCTTTAGTTATGAAACTATTTTTTCTTTAATGTGTATCTGAAAATGTTTCTAAATTATATAGCTATGCACAAAAACTAGATCTGATTTTCTATTGTCACCCACTCTATTGTCTCAGATTGCTGAAGAAATGTTAAGTTAATTTTTAATTTCCAATTTTGACATTGAAAAGTTCTATACATTGCTTATTCTTAACCCTTGTATGTGTGTGTGTTCTGGACAGCTTTGACATTTTCAATTTCTGCCACTCTAAAATATAACAATGAGGTGGTTTTCTGTGGGTGTTTTCTTTTTGTTGGTACTTCCTGTAATTATTTTTTAATGTCTTTTTCTGCTATTTTCATTTTTTGGTAGTTCTTTTTTTTTTGGTAGATTTTCTTAAATTTATCTTCTAAATATTCTATTAAAATTCCTTCTATAATGTTTTATTTATGTATTTATTTATTTATTTAGATAAGAGTCTCACTTTGTCACTCAAATGCTGCAGCATCATAGCTTACAGAAACCTCAAACTCAAGAGATCCTCTTGTTTAGCCTCCCAAATAACTGGGACTATAAACGCCCACCACAATGCCCAGCTATTTTAAGTGAAGAGATCTCGCTTTGGCTCAGGCTGGTCTTAAACGCCTGAGCTCAGGTAATCCACCTGCCTTGGCCTCCCCAAAACACTGGTATTACAGGCATGACCCACCGTGCCCAGCCTTATAGTATTTCATTTTAAATAAATTATTCTGTTGTTTGAAAACGTTTTTATTATCACTTGTCCTTATTTCATAAATGTACTTTTTTCATCTTTCTGAGGATAAACAGTTTCTAAATAGTTTCTTTTGTTTCCTGAATTACTTTGATTTATTTTGACTTTCTTTTTAGAATTAAAATCATGGCTTGATAGCTAATTTTGATGTTTTTGAGTGACTCTTGGCTACCCATTCATATTTCAGTTTTTGAGAATAACCCAAAATGTTATTTGGGTATGGTGCACATGTATGGACTGCCACTTGGTTGCTTCAATAAAAGTGGTAGATAATAGGTTACAGATGCCTTTTAGACTTCAATTTTTAGAGAAGTTTTAGTTTCATAGCAAAATGGAATAGGAAGCACAGAGAATTCCCTTATATCACACATATATGCAACATTTCTACCAAAGTGGTGCATATGTTACAACAGACAAACCTATAGAGACATAGAGACATATCATTATCTCTCGGACTTCACAGTTTGTACAGGGGTCACCTGTGGTATTTTGTATTCTGTGGGTTTGGACAAATGTATGATGACATGTCTATAACATTACAGTATCATACAGAGTATGATTGCATTATTGGGAGGCTGAACAAGAGGATCTCTTGACTTTCAGGTTTCTGAAAGCTATGATACAAGCTATGATGCTGCAGCATTTGGTTGACAAAGTGAGACTCTGTCAAAATTGAACAGGAAACACAGAGAATTCCCTCATATCACACATGTATGCAACACTCCTACCAAAGTGGGCATATGTTGCAACAGACAAACCTATAGAAACATAGAGACGTGTCATTAGCTCTCAGAGTTCACAGTTTGTATAGGGGTCACCTGTGGTATTTTGTATTCTGTGGGTTTGGAGAAATGTGTGATGACATGTCTATAACATTACAGTATCATACAGAGTAATTTTCCATGCCCTAAAATACCTGTGTGTTCTGATCATTCATACCTCTCCACCTAATCCCCAGAAAAGACTAATCATCTTACTTTCCCCATTGTTTTGCTTTTCTAGAATGTCCTAATGTTGGAGTCATAGAATTTTTTTCAGATTGCATTTCACTTAGCAAAATGCATTTAAGTTTCCTTAAGCCATTTATGTCTTTTCATGGCTTGATAGCAAATTTTGTTTTAGCACTGAATAATCTTCCACTGTGCAGGTGTAACACAGTTTGCTTATAAATTCACCTACTGACAACCATCTTCATTGCTTTCAGTTAGGGGCATTTGTGAGTAATGACAATATAAATATCCACATGCAACTTTATAAGTGGGCATAAGTTTCCAACCCCTTCAGGTAAATACCAATGAGCATGATAGCTGAATTTATGGTAAGAGTTGGCTCAAGAACACCAACTGTCTCCCAAGTAGCTGCACCAATTTGTATTCCCATCAGCAACAAATGAGTTCAGCTCTCTGCATCCTCATCTCTACATGAGCTTCTTGGGATAGAATTTCTCCTTATGAACTCATGGTGAGGTGAAAATATCATACACTGAATATGCATCTTTAATTAGGTATTTTTAATTTACAATGGATTTATCCAGACATAGCCCCACTGTAAATTGAGCAGTGTACTGAATGTGTATCACTTTTGTACCATTGTAAAGTTGAAAAATCACATAAGTAAAACCAGAGTAAGTCAGAGAACATCTGTACTTGGTGTTCTCAGCGTTTCAGAATTTGGACACTCTGATAAGAATGTAGAGGTATCTCACTGTCATTTAATTTGCATTTGCCTGATGACAGACTGTGTGGAGTATCCTTTCACATACTTATTTGTATATGTTCTTTGGTGAGGAGTCTGTTAATGTCTTTGGTTCTTTTTTAATTAGACAAAAAATAAAAATCACATTATATTAATATATGCTGAAAAAGCATTTGAAAAAATATCTACATTCATAATAGAAATAACTTAAATTAAAGACTGCAAGGTTAAAGCAGTGGTCCCTAATCTTTTTGGCATTAGGGATCTGTTTTATGGAAGACAATTTTTCCGCAGACCAGAGGTGTGAGAGGAGCATTAGATTCGCGTAAGGAGAGTGCAACTTAGATCCCTCCCATGAGCAATTTATAGCAGCATTTGCACTGCTGGGAGAATCTAATGATCCTACCCTGATCTGACAGAAGGCAAAGCTCAGGCAATGATTCCAGAGATGGGGAGCAGTTGCAAATACAGGCAAACCTGCTCTTGCTTGCACACAGCTCACCTGCTGGGTTGACCAGTCTCTTATAGACCCCCAACCTGTATGTGTTCATAACCAGGGGTTCCAGGACCACAGGCTTAAGTATTAAAGACATTTAATGATTTTTGGATGTGTAAGAATCTGAAGTTGAATGAGCCACCCCAGTGGCTCATCGTGGTGTGAGGGACCTTGATTGTCCCTGCTCTGCCTGCCTTCCACTCTCACCTGTAGACTTCCCGTGCACCTGCTTTCTTGGGAACGCATCCCTCTCACACTAAGCTGCGCTCACCGTTCTGAAATGCTCTGGGCCTTAGACCTGCTGCTTTCTGTTAGGAGGGAAGGGGCAGTGAGCCAGACTCTTCAAAGGTAGTGATTTCATAGACAGACTCACAAATATTCCTCCTGGTATTATTGCTGTTGGCTTCTTGTTTGATGTATCTACTTTTCAGTTATGTTAACACCTGTATTCTGCTGTCATTTCTTTCCTTGTCCTTCTTACCCTTATTAAGTTTTTAATCAACATTATGGGGTTTAATGATAGAAATTAAGACAATGTAGTCATTCAACTCACTGTATTCATTCAGAACTCATTTTATCTTATTTCTAAAAATTGAGTTTGTTCCATGTTTTGACAATCTACATCTAAGCTCACAAAATAGAAGTTACATACAGTTAAGTGGTAAGTAGTTAAGTCTCTCACACTTATCAGCAGAATCACATAGTGTTTTTTAAACATTCAGACTTCAAATCTCTCTGGAAATTCTGATTTAGAAGTCCTTGGTTGTGGGAAGGTGTTTTTCTTTCTTTCTAGTCTAATCAGATTCTCAAGTGAATCTTATGATTATGATTATGATTAACAAATTTGTAAAGCATATCTGTATTAGTGTTTTCCAATTCCTCTGATAATATAAATTAGCTGAGATACTTTTTTAAAAAAAGAAAATCCCAGATCTCACCTTGAATGCTTTTTCTTTGAAGACTTCAAAAAGAGTGAGTAAGTACTATCAGGAGGTAAGTTTAAGAATGATGCTCTGGAGAAGTACACACAGTAAGGTCAGGGACAGCAAACAGATTTCTGTCAGTCTGACCATTCTAACTGGCAGTGACTCTGGAAGGTGGTGCTGAGAACTCTTGAATCCTTGCCTTGTCTTCTTGGGTGAGGGTTTTGTTGTCAATTAGTAGGAGCTGACTTAAGAAGGATAATTTATCCTTTAATATTTAATAGATTTGTTCTACAAATACCAACTTTTGTCTACTAAGTGCCAAGGCCTATACATGCTAAGAATGTCCACAGTGCTCAAAATAAATTCAGTAATCACCATAATGCAAATTAGAGTCTAATATAGTGGATGTTAATCATGCAATCATACCATTAAGTAATTATAAAATGTGATAATTGCTAAGTAAAATTATATGGTATTATATGAACATATGATAGGTAGATCTTATTTAGTTCGGGAATTCAGTGAAATTTTTTCTAAAGAAGACGAATGTCATGGTGAGAATTTATGTGAATGTGGTTAAGTAGATGTGAACACTTTCATTAATAAAAGTTAATTAGACTTGAAAGAATAGATCACAGGTACCATGATATCGGTCTCATGCTTCTTTCTACCAGCCTTATATTTTTTCATACGCAGGAATATCTAGAGCTATAAGGATTGCATTAAAGACTTAACTGGGGGCCTTACTCACTTTCAGAATTGTGGCATTCCTCCTTTATACTCTTATATTTAACTTGATGTTAAAGAAAGTGGGATGCTCTATCTATAATACTGATGTGTAGACTCATTCCTGAATCACTATTAAAACATGGCACGTTGTGATATAATCATATTATAATGAGGAAGGGAACTGCATGATGTGGGCTAAATAGTAAACAAGTACGGATTTCAACAGTGATAATTTTAGCAGTAGAGGTTCACTAGGGAGATAAAGGAGACTGAACTCACACCAGTGTCCTAGTGAAGGAAATAGATTTCATATTTGAAAATATATGAAATCTATTAAAGTACTCACAAGTTCTGGTTATTTTTTTGTTGTTGTTCTTTTATGGATTCACAATACTCAGCAGTTAAATGAATTCTGAATAGCCAATGAATCCAACATTTGTAAACACTTTAGATATTTTTCACATGAAATGTCATGACTGTACTTGGTTGGGTGGCTTTCTAGGGAAATTACTTCTAAAGGATTTGGAGGACACGGTTGTGTAGTTCCTCAATGCATGCAAAGATTGTAGTCTTTAACTTACTAAGGACAAATGTTGAGAAATAAAACAAGTGGAAATTATGGAAGTGGATCACTCTCTAAACTAGTCTCTGGCTCTTGTAATATTATAGTCTCCCTAAAAGTTGTTAAATGACAAAAATACAACAAATTTAGTTTAAAGATCTAATTGGCTTTTATTTGCAGTTCTAGAATTGACAACACTTCATTCTATAAAATGGAATAAGTGGTCTAATGAATTGAGCAGAGGAGGTTGGCTTTGTAGGTAGAAAGGGCCCAAAGAAGCAAGGACAGAACAAAAAACTTCACTTGTCACAAAGTTACTTTTTTATAATATTAAAATAGGAGATTTCCTTATTAAACTGCATAGAGATGACTGATGGTTGGTTTTTCAGTTTTGGTGTTGGTTTTTGTGTGGTAGTTGGTACCAGTTCTCCATCTGATCTGCTACCCACAACAGTGGCATCCCATAAACTTTGTTTAACTAAGTGAATCTCAAGTTCTAACACAGTGTTTTTACCATTGTTTCAGACAAAGAGTGAAATAATTTATTTATAACAAGTAAGTACCATCTCAGAATTTTGTTCTTTTCCATAGTAAGAAGAGGGTGCTACTATACCACAAAGCAAGATCAGCAGAGAGGATAAGAAGGTAACAGAAGGCAGGAGAAACACACTTCCAGGTTTTCAGGTTAGGACTGAAATACTCCAATCATTTACTCATGATGATTATTTCACAGACACTCAAGGAAAATTAGCTTTGATATTTACATTAATTTTTAAATAAATTGAACATCATAATTTTATAGTTAAAAATATTTCCAAGGGTGGAATGGGTTTTTAAATATTCATGGGCAAGAAAATATCTTTTTTTGTAGTAAAAATTTATTATTATTCTTATAATTTTAATTGAACTTATTTTGCTTTCTCTTTTCAGTATACTTTAAGAATGAAATGATTTTCATTGCTTCCCAAAATGTATCCATGGATACACATTAAAAGAATGAATTTGTTTTCCCTGAAACCTCAATAGATTGGCAAAGCCCTTTAAATGAGCATCTGTTCCTACTTTTAGGAAGAAAAGAAAAACATTTCAGAAATAAACATGAAAATGGCCCCCAAACCATTTTTAATGCCCAACTTTACACACAATCTAGCTGAATTAAGAAGCACACACATACTTGAACTGGGCTACGTCCTGAAGTCTCCCTCTGTGATCAGTCTTCACAAAACTGTGGCTACTGGGATTCCACTGAGTCATGCCCAGAGTGCCGTCACTCAGTGACACCAAAAGTCTGACGGCTGCATGGCTGGGGACTCCTGTGTTGACTTACAGGACAACTCTAGATCAATTTTGCTAGACTATAAAATGATAGGATCACATGAGAAGACCATTAACACCCTTCCACTCAAACATATAACCGTTTTAGAAATTTGTAAATAAAGGTCAGTGGTGTGACCACGTCGACTGAGACAAATACACCTGTCCTGAAAAATTCCACTGCATGGCAGAGGGCAGGTGGTCACTTTTCAGAGCTGTGGGCTTAGAAATTAGACTAGGAATACATATATGTTCAGTGAGTACTGATTTGTCAAGAATTTATGGGAGCTGTCATTTGTATGGAAGAGGAGAACTCAACATTCCTTTTTATTATCAGTCAGCACTGCTATGGCAGCTGACTCTGTGGTGTCTGCATATGAATCATCGGCTGCAGTATTATTTTATTTTCTGCTCTGAGAAAATTGTCCTTGACATAATTTATTGACATTTGATGTGCCTTTTGGAATAATAACTAATTTTAATGTTAGCCTGGGTTAAAAATTAATTAGAAAAGCAAATAATTTCTGCAAAAGACAACAAACTAATCCTGTATTCCTGAGCAAATACTGCTCTGATCTCTTCCCCCAACTATGCTTCTTGGCAGCATTCAACTAACAGATTTAAATGGCTTTTGTTCACTCTTACTTCTAATGTGGGCAGGATACTTTCACAAACATGGATTCATCCATACATGTATTGGACAGTATACTGTGTATCAGGGACTGTGAAGAAGGGCAAATAAAAACAGAGCCTCTGGCCTCTGACCGGTCAATCTTACCATCTAGTCTCTATGTTTTTGAGTGTGGGTTGGTCCCTCCCCCCTTTTTGCTACCAGAAAGCCATGTTTTATAATGGTTTCTCTGACTGACATTGTGGAGTAGAGATCAAAGGCAACACTGAAAGCTGTAGTGTTTCTGGTGCCCCTCTCACCAGGCCATTCCCTGTGGCCCTTGTGAATGGTGTGTCCTGTGGGCCTTCTACAGAACATACTCCTCTGGAAAATCTTCTGACCATACATCCTCTCTAATTCCTGTGTGTCCACTCCCAAGAGCATTTTGATCCCTTCTTCTCTTTTCTATTGTGGCATATCTGGCCCTATTCTTTCAGTACAGGCTACTGATTTTTACATGCTTCTAGATGATATCTTAATAGCACGTTTGCCCTAATCCTGGGATTGTTCATCACAAGTCAATAAACTCTTACCTGTTCTCTTCCACATTCACTCTTCTTGATGAAGCACCCTGAGAATCCAGTCCCATGCATGCTCCTCCAGGATGTGATGGTATACATTTGGTATCTACTTCTTGCAGCTCTTTGGGGATATAAAACCAGGTAGGTTATGCTGCAACTTAACCATTGTTACAGAATTGGTGGTCATGATGAAAAATGGAATCATATCCCATGTGTATACATACCTCTGAATATTTATCTAACACAAGAAGTGAGGATTGGGGTATTCTAACCCTTAGTGGATGTGCAAACATTTTTACAGGCCCAGTAGTGAGGATTCTGACATGTAAAAAAGTTTCATGATGTACACCTAGGTCTCTCCAATGTGTCAATAATTCCAGGGTTTTTCCTATCAGGGCCCTGACCTTGATATGCAGAATAGCCTAGGTGAGCATTTAAGTGTCAGTGAAGTTAATCTCTTTGACTAAGCCCCTGGCTTGCTCCTTGATTTTCTCTACCTGTTGCTGCAGAAGAGGCTTCATATGTAACTTTAGTTGTTTAATGCTCCCCTCAGTTCTGCATTACCTTTCTGCAGTAACATCAATGGTGCTACCAGTAGTCACACAACTGTGTTACTCATATGACCTTTCTTCCTTACATCTCAAACACCGAATGCAAAGGATTAACCAGCATACTCCCTTCTACCAGTCCAGCCTCTTAATTATCTACCACTGAAAGTTTTAGTAATTGGGTCACTGTCTTATGTTAGGACCATCTGTGTGCCCTCTTACCTTCAGTGTTGAAATTCTTGTTGCCAAGCCAGTGAAAAAAATTTGACTTCAAAGCCCAGCTTCAAGAACACTGTCTTCTTACCTACTTTGTTGAACTGCTCTTAGTGTCAATGATCATAGTGTATCAGGAATCAAAATCATGATTTTTTTTTTTTAACAAATGAACAGCTTATTAAGAATTAAACAAAGGTATGATGTAAGAATTAAACAAAATCATGATTCTTGCTGACTAAATCTTGGCCACAGAGCAGGATAATAAGAATTTTAAGGATATTAAGAATAGTAACAATTTCCTAAGAATTAACCCATATCAGGTTGAAACTGCACAGATTTTATATGAGCTGACCTTGGAAAGTCACAACGTAAGGCAAACAGCTTTTATACAGAGGAGAAGAACTGTGTACAGAGCTGGAAAAGCTGGTGCTATCCACTTGACAAGTCCACACTCCCTGCAGCTGGACAGCAAGTCCTTGGCAGGGGTTCATTCCATGCATCTCCATGTACACACTGGTCTTCTCAAAAAATAAACTTTTGGTTTGGCTTATTTTCTCTATTGACTAGGTACAGTGTACATCACTGGCTTCTGCTCTTGAGTCCTCTCCATTCGGCTATTTACATTAATTTGCGTTTTTCCAGTTTCGTTAGATGAACACATAGGTTACTCATTTTAAAGTTTTTTTCTGTCAATTAAAAGCATTTAAGCCTGTAAATTTTCCACTAAGCACAGATTTAACTGCATCCTCCAGGTACATAACTTCATATGTTCCTTGAGTCATTTGGTTATTTAGAAGCTTACTGCTTAATTCATAAATACTTTAACCTTTTCAAGTAATATTTTGTATTGTCTTCTTGCATAATTTCACTACAGAGAAAGCATATACTCTGAATGGTTTCAGTGCTATGAAATACTTTTGAGATTTTCTTTCTGGCCCAGGGAAATTTTTTCTTGTACACATAAAACAATATTCCTCAGTTTTGGAGTCATCTTCTATTTAATTCATTTATGTCAACAACATGGGCAAGTGTTGTTATTTTTCTCATCTTTAATGATTTATTTTCTGCTTGTTCTAATATTTATTCAAATTCTACAGTTTGTAGGTTATAAAGTTTTCTTTTAGTTTAGTTACCTCTTGTTTTATGTACTTTGAATTTCTATAATTAGCAGCATATAGACTTAGAGCTTAAAACCTTCCAGTGGATTGAATTTTTTTTTTTTTGAGACAGGACCTCATTCTGTTACCCTGGGATTGAGTCAGTTTGTCACCCTGGGTAGAATTCCATGGTGTCTTTATTACTCACAAAAACCTCAAACTCAAGGGCTCAAGCAATCCTCTTGCCTCAGCCTCCTAAGTAGCTCAGACTACAGGTGCCCACCACAACTCCCCACTAATTTATCTACTTTTAGTAGAGATAGTGGGTCTATCTTGCTCAGGCTGGTCTTGAACTTGAGCTCCTGAGTTCTAACAATCCGCCCACCTCAGCCTCCCAGAGTGCTAGGATTACAGGCGTGAGCCACTGCAACCTACCAGATTAAAAATGTCATTTTGACAAAATTCAATATTTTTAAGTCCATGCTTTTGTGACTAAATTGCATGATAATAATATAGCTATAGTAGATTTCTTTTCTTAATTATTTTATTCTGTTGTGTGTGTCATGTTATCAAAAAGCCAAAATTAAGAAATATTGTGAGATTTATTAAAACTGCTCACATTTTGTCTTATAGTTAGGGCAACATACCAGAGCAATTTTTCATATTTGATGACCTCTAAAGCAAAGGCTATGCCCAGTGAAGAAAGGGTAAAAGGAAAAGCCATAAGCAGAAACATAATAGCCCAAGGAAAATTGCTGGAGCAATTCCCATTTGGGTGGTGATGCAAAAGGAGCCTTCCTACCCCCTGTACAGGCCTGAGATGAGTTCTTTAGACATCGCCCAGCATGGCATTTAACCCACACTGCTTCTAATGAACTGGAATGGAAGATGAATAAAGTGATATGACCAGAAACTCTACTAGAAACTATGGATACTATTTTATTTCTTTCATAGTTCTTGAAAATTCACTGCCTCATAAGTCAACATAGTTTTCTTTACTGAAAGATGAACAGAAGCTTTTTTCAATGTTTGTTTTTGTCATGATGGAGTTTCTTTGCCTTCGCCATCCCCAGAAAGCTCTAGGAGTGTCTGGCAAATATCCACAGTGGAGTTGGATAACCTCCTCGGAGGTCAGTTCAAATTTCTCTAAGCCTGTGAGAAGCAGAAACAGTTTGAATTTGGAGAGTAATAAGGACAGGTCAGTGGACTATGTGTAGCTGAAGAACAGGGTTAAAACTGCCGATTCAAATGTGGAGGTGTCATAAATTAGAGTGCCCTCTCTGGATAGTACCAAAACAGAGATGCAGGATTGCCCTGAATAAGGTCAGCATGGAGAGGGGACTATAGGACAGGTGAGGGGAAAGCGACAGGCTGTGTACAGAAGCTTGGAATGTTCTTCATAAATAAGTCATACTTCCTGGGGCCTTACTTTTCCACTGTGCTCTGTGAAGGCCATGGAGGCAGAAGTGAATGTGAAGGGATTGAGCTGAAAGTCAGTGGTCACCCTTGCATGGTGAAAGACTTACACAATTCCTTTGATCATGCAGGTCTCAGACCGGGGTGTTTGTGTGCTGCTTACACACACCAACCAGATATTTAGTAGATGTTGGTCCCTGTGTAATGGTGCATTTTTTTGAGACAGGGTCTTAGTCTGTCATCCTCAGTAGAGTGCTATGGCATCGTAGCTCACAACAACCTCAAACTCCTGGGCTTAAGTGATCCTCTTGCCTCAGCCTCCCAAGTATCTGGGATTATAGGCACCCACCACAACATCCGCCTATTTTTTTTTTTTTTATAAGAGATGGGGACTCACTCTTGCTCAGACTGGTCTGGAATTCTTGAGCTCAGGCAATCCATCCACCTTGGCCATAAAAGCACAAACCACCACGCCCAGCCCCTGAGTATTTCTTTTTAACCTTTCTTCTGCATCCTCCATATGCTTAGTTTCAAAATCTCCAGACTATTTAAGAAAGGGAAAAAGCCAAAAGTCAACCTAGATAGTGTTAGTAAAGTGAGACTGAAGGAAAATTCAAGATCATCTACTTCAATACGCTCTCATGCACAGAGACCCTCTTTACTAAAATGTAAGACAATCTCACATAGCTTTTATCCAATCAGGAGACCCTCACTAATTGAGTCAGCTTCTTTTATTCATGATCAGTTATAATTGTTAGAAAAATTTCATACAGTGAGTTGAAATCTATAATTCTCTAAATTTAGGGTAGCTAGCCCTATGTGCTCTCAAGTTTATTGATAATATGTATTTGTAGTGCAGAATAAAATTTTTGCCTTCAATCAGTTTTACTATCAGTCCTCCTAGCACTTTTCACACTCTTAGTGGAACATTAGTCATTGTGATTGAGGAATCAATGACATTCCTGGTCTGCAAGATTCTGGTCTGGACTTAGTCCCATTAAAATATACTTAAAATTTTGTGTCTCAGCAAGTTTTGTTAACATTCAACCGCAACCATCCCAGGTAACAGAAGATAATGTGAATTAATTAGGATTAAATCTTGTATGATTTGGACTCCCACTGATAATTGATGCTGGGGTTCCCATAGCACCTTTCTGTTTTACAGAATTCTTACAATAGCATCACCTTTATTCTTTCTCCTCCTACATGAAGAGCTATGAAACACAATACAGCAAACAAACAAAAACAAGAATGAACTTCAAGACAGTAATGGTTTGTCCAGATTGAGTTTGTCACTGAGGCAGAATGGTTTCTAAATCAAAGCATCAGAGAGAAGACAGGTCTTAATCTCCTCAGGGGTTTTGGTACATTTTAATGGAAAATCTAATCCATAACAGGTGTGACTCTGACTCATAGTCACAAGATGTCACTCTAAATATAGGTTTTACTATTGCATAACTGTGTAACTTTGGGCCACCAACTTGACCCCTGAAACTCAATTTTCTTATCTATGCAATAGTACTAATAACAAATGAGTAGGATATATATATATATTTGAATGTATATGTGTATATATATATACACACATACACACAGTGGCCATAAAGTTTGTGTGCAATTTAAATTAATATGCATATTTATATATAATTAATAATACATTATGTGGACTTTAGATATTGCATTTCTCCTATGGGCTGTAAGTTTTTGAGGATAGCACCTTATATTATTTTTATTTCTATCTCAGAGACCAAAAAGTATAAAGCATACAAGTAAGCTTCACTAAAATTCATTGATAAAGAAAATAACAATATCTGCAGTATTCCTTTTAACTTCCTTTTATTTCTCTGGTAAGCAAGTTTCAATTAAAAAAAAAAAGATAAATTCTTTAGGAGAACAAGGTTAAACAAGGTTAAAATCACCTTGCATGAGGTAACTAATGTCAGATATTTATTTAAAAATATATTATTAAAATGTATATTTTCCCAGGCACAGTAGACTTTTCATAAGTTTCCACAATACTGTTTAGGAAAAGAGGAAGAGTTCAATCAATATTTATTGATAAATGCATATATACCTAGCATCTTCAAACTAAGAAAATATCAGAAATTTCCTTTAATTTCAGTGAAGTAACATTTTAAGATTTAATTATTATCTCTGCAATTCAAAATAGTAAAAACAATTAGAGTGAATGTCTCCTGATGGCTGAACAATATGTTCTGAGAATCATCTGATTTTGGGGACCTTGCAATCTGACAAAGGTCTTTGATACCAAAGAACACTGAATATTTTACAGAACAAAAACAAAAAAAAAACCTAAGGATTTAGTCATTACCATAACAAATATATATTTTACAAATGGAAAGTAAACCCTAATCTTTATGATTGTATATAGAAATTGCTGTACATAGAAATTTGGAGCTGCCTATTTCCTGGTCCACCTTCTGCTACTTGAGCTCTCACACATTACTCTCTGAATAAGGAAGAAGCAGCATGAGAAGAGTTGTTTTCAGCCTCTGGGTAAAAAGGGTAAAATGACCCTTTCTTAGTTAGATGTCTGCCTGGGTAGTCACCAATTCCTAGAGTCATTGCCTATTTTGCTTCACAGTAAGACAGGGGAAATTGTTCTCAAAAGGCTCTTGTTAGCTGTAACCTCCTGCAGATGTCTGTAATTAGGGTTAAATGGGTGACTCCAGGTTGTGTGGAAATAGAAAATAAGGAAGAGGAAGCTTTTGAATTCGACCTTAAGAAATCCAGGGCAGTGGGAAGAGTGTGCATAAGGACTTGGGAAAGAAAAATTAACAATGAACAGAAAACAGAGGACATGAGATGAGAACTCAAAGGAAATTAGGTAAGAAAGATGGCTTGTAGTGAAGTTATGGAGGGGTCTGAAAGTCCAGCCATCAGAGAAGCAGGGACACAGTTACTTCAACAGTGAAGTACATTTGAAGTGGCAGCTCCTCCTTCTGGACATGACTGTGGGGGGACTATGTAATAATGATTGTAGGGTGCCGAACACACTGATTTCCGGAGCTAGATTTAGATCCTGAATATAGCTAGACTAAAGGCCTAAAGGAGGAGATGGGGAAAGACTGGGAGAGAAACGGAGAGAGCTTCTCTCTCCCCACTAGAATTTTCTCCCTCTAACAGATGCCTTCATGTTTTCTGTATTCTTTTCTTTCTTTTCTGTGAATAAATTCTGTCTTACAAAAA
>CAUYON010197418.1:0-13704 GCA_963573935.1 Arctocebus calabarensis
TTTTGTTATGTGGGCTAATCTTACTGGAGTTAGATGATATCTCAAAGTAGTTTTGATTTGCATTTCTCTGATCATTAAGGATGGTGAGCATTTTTTCATGTGTCTGTAGGCCATGTGCCTGTCTTCTTCAGAGAAGTTTCTTTTCAAGTCCTTTTCCCACCCTGAGATGAGATCACTTGCCCTTTTGTTGCCAATACGCTTGAGTTCTCTGTGTATTCTGGTTATTAAACCTTTGTGTGAGGCATAACCTGCAAATATTTTCACCCAATCTGAGGGCTGTCTGCCTGCTACACTTACTGTGTTCTTAGCAGTGCAGAAGCATTTTAGTTTGATCAGGTCCCGGTACTGTATTTTTGATACTGCTTCAATTGCCTGGGGAGTCCTCCTCATAAAAAATTCACCCAGGCCAATTCCTTCCAGAGTTTTCCCTGCACTTTCTTCTCATATTTTTATAGTTTCATGTCTTAGGTTTAAATCTTTGATCCAGTGAGAGTCTATCTTGGTTAATGGTGAAATGTGTGGGTCCAGTTTCAGTCTTCTACAGGTCGCCAGCCAGTTCACCCAGCACCATTTGTTATATAGGGAATCTTTTCCCTACTGAATGTTTTTAATTGGCTTGTCAAAGATCAAATAGCAGTAAGTAGCTGGGTTCATCTCTTGGTTCTCTATTCTGTTCCATACATCTATCTCTCTGGTTTTGTGCTAGTACCATGCTGTTTTGATCACTATCGATTTATAGTACAGTCTCAGGTCTGGTAGCGTGATTCCTCCTGCTCTGTTTTTATTTCTGAGTAAGGTCGTCGCTATTCAAGGTTTTTTTCTGATTCCATATAAAACGAAGTATTTTTTTGAGGTCTTTAAAATATGATAATGGAGCTTTAATAGGAATTACATTAAAATTGTATATTGCTTTGGGTAGTATGGACATTTTAACAATGTTGATTCTTCCCAGCCATGAGCATGGTATGTTTTTCCAGTTGTTGACATTTTCAGCTGTTTCTTTTCTTAGAGTTTCATAGTTCTCTTTATAAAGATTTTTCACATCCTTTGTAAGATAAACTCCCAAATATTTCATCTTGTTTGGTACTACTGTGAAAGGGATAAAGTCCTTGACTGTTTTTTCAGCTTGACTATTATTGGTATACATAAAGGCTACAGATTTATGAGTGTTGATTTTGTAGCCTGAGACACTGCTATATTCCTTGATCACTTCTAAAGTTTCATAGTAGAATCCCTGGTGTTTTCCAGATATACAATCATGTCACCCGCGAAGAGTGAAAGTTTGATCTCTTCTGATCCTATGTGGATACCTTTGATCGCCTTTTCTTCCCTAATTGCAATGGCTTAAAAGTCATTTTGACAGAAACCTTTTGAACATTTTGAACTCCTTGCAGAAGAGGCACTTTGTAGTGGTTCAAATCCTATCTTAAGAATTTAAGTCTGTACCTCAGTTGTCTCATCTGTAAAACGGGGAGTAATAATAGCATCTGCCTTTTAGGGTTGGTCTGAGGATTAAGTGCTTAGAACAGCGCCTGGCATGCTGAACGCAGCTGGCTGCTTCATGTGCCCCATTGTCAACTACCGTTGTGTGTTAGTCATGGCCCCCTGCTCCTCTCTTCCCCCACTGCTAGGTTTTAAACTGCTTCTGTTTGTCTGTTAGTACTACAGTCTCTCTGTCTATAATTTCTCATTTTCACAGAGTGCAGCTTCTTCTCTTTTTGTTAACCGAGACAGTATTAGCCTAGCTCTTTGACTCTGCCGTCATTGTCTATCATTGCACACAGATTTATAGCTTTGGGACTCTGATGACATCTGTGGATTCTTTTAGTGTCTTGGAATCAATTAATCTGGATTAGAGGCTTAAACTCACAAAAAGAAGCTCTTACAAGATGTTACTGTCTTTTCATCCACCCCTGGCTTCCCTTCTTTGTGACAATGTGTATTCTACTCGTCTGCATTGCCAGCATCATTTTTCTTAGAGGCAAAGAGGAAAGCAATAGGATTTGAGTTATTCTGCCTACTCATGGGAATGGAATAACATTATATTTTCTGACTCAGGGATTGTACGTATCCCCTTCTTGTATGTAACTTAAAATGCTCTTGTGATTGTCTCTGTCGAGTTGTACGAGGCCTCTCTGATTCCCTGTAGATCTGAGTCCTGCAGCTGAACCACTGCATCAGGACTGTTTCTTCCAGGACTTTCTCAGTTTAGCTCCTACCCAGGGACTCTATATAGTTACTATTCTATGTTTTGCTTTGTTCAGGATCTGTTTTTTTTTTCCTGCTCCTCTGGCCTTCTTTGTTCTTTGGGGTCATAAATTCAGGTTTCAGATGCCTAGGCTCCCTAGGAGATGTGTCCTGATTCAGAAGACCTTGGACTTGGCACGTCCTAGTCTCTTGGGGAGAAAGAAAAACTGCTTCTTGAAATGTGGGTCCTGGTGGACTGAGCACTGTGTTGATCAAGTTGAGACCATATGAATTTGGTAATATGATTTTGGGCTCTATTTACTATGATTTGAATCTTTTGGGAAAGTTGCTGGCTAATATCTTATTGAAATCAAGAAGGAGTTAAAGGGAGGCAATTTTCAAGTTCTAATTGAATAATAGGACCAGATAATCTTTAGTTTATGTATGGGAATCAGATTTCTTCATTGGATGGGAGATTAAAGCCAGAAAACCAGCGGTCCCTGGTCTGTGGAAGATTAAACTCTAAGGAATATATATATTCCTTAGAATATATAAATGTATTTTATATATTTATATTTATGTATCTATATAAATATGTATATATACACTTTATATTTATATTTACACATACACACGGGGTGTCTATAAAGTTTATGGACAACCTGTATGTATATATTTAACCTATAAGGCATTTCTTGGTGCCTAGTCCAGCACTTAGGATGGACTGGCCTTAGAGCAAATGGTTGCTGGATGGCATACGCTGTTGGACATTAAGTTCTGAAACTCATCCTAGAAAAATTGCTACATATCTCATTGCTGAATATCACTGTAAGCACGAGATGGCCAAGGGGAGTACTTCTAAGGTGACTGTAATGATACAATTTAACCATGCGGTATGTAGCATCCTTTCAAGGATGAGTTCATGAAGTTAATTGTCAGATCTCATCTGTTGCCGAAGCTCAGAGACCTCAGTCCTCTGTTCCAGGGTCTCCTCCCTCCCAAGACTCCAGACACTTGGGAACATTTCCGCTCTCTTAGCTCTGTCCTGTTTTCTCTCACGCTTTGTCTTTGATGTGTAACTTCATTGTTCATGGAGGTTTTTTCCCTCCTTTTTCTTAGGGCTCTTAACTTCCATGTCAGGACAGTCTGGGCTGGGTGTCCCTTAGTGTCCTCCACTGTGCTCCTGACTCACAGGTACCATAATTGCACCTTGTGATGCAGAAACTGCTTCCTTGTCTCTCTCCCTTGTGAAGCGTGACTGGTTCTGGGGCTCAGGGACTGTGTCCACTGCCCATCACAGAGAAGGGGCCTCATCAATGGTTGTTGAGTAAAATGAGCTGCTGCAACTGAGAGTTTTAGGGCTTGTAATCCTAATGTGTGTCGGTTTCTTGACTTATTTCTATCTCTGACTCTTTCTGTATGGGACTGAATTACAAAGAACTTTTTCAGGGAAAATAAATCACGACATAAGAAAAATTGCCTTACTGCATTGCAGATGCCAGATCAGCCAACATTTCTTTTTTAGCCAGAACTGTCAAAGAGACAGAGAAACTAAACTATGCTGGTCAGTCCTTACCTTCTTTTTAGTGAGACCTGGCAGAATCAAATTATTCTCTACCTTGTACTTTGGCGAATAGGTGGATACCTTAAAATTCAGACTAGTACTTTGAAATATCAGGTCTGGAGAAATTTTTGACCAACAGACAGTAGTAGATGGAGTAATCATTCAGTGTGCACTGGAACTTTCTCTGGGTGTTTAATTAACAAAGTTTGTTTGAAAGCTGTACTTTGTGTACCTTAATGCCTGCACATCATTACCTAAGCAAATTTATGAAAAAGTATTGGAGTGGTGAGCATTTAATTGTCTTCAGGGAATAAATCAGAATTGAAAGTTCCAAACAAGTGTAATTATTACTGCATGCATGTTGTGTTCTAATCGTTGGCCTCCGGGAATAGGCTGACCTTACAGAGTACCTTGTTAATTAAAGAGAAAACAAATTTTCTCCTAGAGTGGTTCTCTCCGCTTCTTGGGCTGACCTTGGGAGAATCACTTCAGCTTTCTGGGCCTCAATTTCCTCAGCTGAAAAACTTAGGGTTTGTTTGTCTTTAGCTTCTTAGCTTAACATATTTATAATAAATAAGATGCAAATGTCTGCTTTTCCTTTTTTCTGAAGACCTGCAGCAGAAAAGTAGCTTTGTGATTGAAATTATTAACTTTTTAAAAATATAACTTAATTTTTATGAGTGTTTATGGAATAAATTCTTACTACGTGCAGGTCAGTGAGTTTATTGCAAAGTCCCTGTTCTTATAAAGCCTATAGTGTAGAACAAGGGTTGGCAAACTTTTCTGTAAAGGGTTAGGTAGTAAACATTTTTGGCTTTGCAGACCAGTCTGTCGTAAATGCTATCCAACTCTGCCATGGCAGTGGGAAAGGGGCCACAGCTACATAGTAAAGATGGATGTGACTATGTAAATGAACATTTTATTTAAAAAACAGATGGTGGACCTGATTTGGCTCAAGGGTCATAGGTTATAGATCTCTAAGAAAGTGAGGACATTCAATAAACATATAGACAAGTAGATATACAACATCTAAGGTGTGACAAGTGCCAATCTCACTGAGCTATAAGATGAATGTGAGACACAATATTCACTAACAATAAACCACTTTTGTTCAAAACAATCCCATTTTGCACAGGCTTACATATTGGCTGGGTATTCCTTTGTCATGGCACCTAAATATACTAGTTGAAATAAATCTTTGGCTTTGATAAGACTAGAAAAGTTGAAAGTGCCAATACATAATTAATCAGCACAATGGGGTGCAGGCTTTTCTGTGCTAGAATTGATGACATCTTACACGAGTCAGGTCAAGGATGGAGCAGCCGTGGCCTGTCCTAACTTGTGGGGTTAGGGACTGTTTAGGGAAGACAGATCTCCACAGGGATCAATCATTTTGAAATTACTACTTAAAGATATGGCATTTGGTTAGATATCTTTACCAACCTTTTAAAAATAATTTTTGCAAAATAAGTTTTGCTTTGCTTCTGTTCAATCAACCTTAACTTTCAAAGTTTCTTTTATAATTGGAAAATGAGTCAGAACCAACAGCACAGGTTTAATCATTTGGGAAAATCTAAATTAATCTCTTACTTGTTACTATGTAAAGACTGAAAACAAAAAGACTCATTTGCTTTGTGGCAATAGGCTGCTTAAAAAACTTTAGCAATTTAATGCTATCTCTTTGTGCAGAAGTATATTTTCAGACCTGTCCAGGAGAGTTATGATTAGCAAAGAAAAATAATTCCATTATCCAGACATGATTCTGCTGTTCTGTAGCTGTGGTAGTGACGTTGTCTTTCTCTGTGGTTATTTTTGGTTCCTTGTTTTTGTGGCAAGGAGATGGGGTGAAGAGGGAGGCTGGCTGGGTCCTTGCCTGTGCTTCTTTATATGGCCTCTCCCTCATACCCGATCTGTATTGGGTTAGTTGAGCTGGTGGAGAAAAAGAAAGACCCCATCATTGATGTGTCTGGACAAACAATAAGTGACATTGAGATCCCTTGTGGTTTGGGCTCCAGCGAGAAGACCCAGTAATATCTTGCCCCAAGGGAATTAGCAGCAGGATCAGTACATGATGCATGTTCAAACAGACTACTGGGCTCCACCCCTGTGCGCAGACCCACACACTACATATCAAACACACCTCCTTCCTCTTCATCAGTTAACAGCAGGACACCTGAGGCTGCCAAACTGCTTGACTGAAGAATAGTGAAGGGAAAATAAATGGGTATTTGTTGATTGTCTACTTGAAGGCATTTTATATACTTTATCTTATTCTTTGTAGCATTCCATGTGATAGGAATTATGATACCATTTGATTTGGGAGGAAATTAAGGATCAGAGAGCCTGAGTAGGTTAAGTAACTTGTTCCAAGTCATATGGCTAATAAGGAACCGGCTAGGGACTCAGCGGCAGCCCTGACTCCAGAGGTTCTTTCCACTACACATGGCTTCAAAAGAGTTTAATAAAAACTGGTCAAACTATTTTGCTAGCAACGCAAAGAGAGAAATAGCATGGTAACCTCATACAAAAGGGAATCTAGTACAAAGTCTTCTCTTTACAGGCAGGAAAGTAAGGACCTCCTGCAGTGGTTCTCAATGTTGGGGGCATATTGGGATCATTTGGGGAACTAGAAAAAAGTGCTAATACTGTGTCTCATTTCCAGTGATTTTGATTGAATTATCCTGAGGCAGGACTTGGCCATGGGAAGTTTTAAAAGCTTCTCAGGTGATTCTAGTGTGAAGGCGGTGAGAGCTGAGAACGACTGACTTACACAGGTGTACATTATCCAGATAAAGGGTTGGCATCCTCTTGCAGGCTCATCTGGTTGTGGGTCATGGGGGACTTAAAGAAATAGATAAATGTTTCTGAGAAGAAAAGAGATAATCTGTGGAGTTTAGGGGTACAGCGGCTTTTATTCCCCAAATCACATTAAATTTCATGGCTTAATGTAAATGCTGATAATTGTTTGATGCCCTCCTAGACTATTGTCTCTTAGGGATCTACAGAGTGATTTTAAAGCATTTTAAACTATGAATTTGGGATTTAGCATTTTGCCTTAGCAGGAAAGCATGGTATCCCAATAACAAAAATGAGAAGTGTAAAATTTCTGAAAGGCCTAGAATAAATAACATCAAGCTTGGAATTTTTCTCCTTGAGCTTCAATTCTTAAAGAATTCTTAATAGAACATAAGCATGGATAACATCTCAGGGTAAGAGCAGAGGAGAAAATCTCATCTGAATTCAGACCACATGAGAGAAGGCTGATGTACTGATTCTCATTACATGGCTTTGTCTAGCTCTTTCCTACAAGCTCAGCTAGAAGAGATGACAGCAGTGCAAACAAGCCGTCCTTGGATTGCTAGCAGTGATGGTGTCTTTCAGTAAGAGTGGATTTTAGTCAGGGACTCAGTGGGGTGGCAGTTTATAGTTTATAAAGTATATTTACATTTATTCTAAGGTAGAGTGATTTCAAAATGGCCCAATTCTTTATTCTTCCTACTATACATGCTGTTTATAATGTGATTTTGGTCTATTTCCCCGGCCCTTGAATCTAGACTGGGATTAAGACTTATTTTAACAAACAGAATGTAGTGTTAGGTGATGTGTTCCAACCCTTGAACCCCAGAGGACTTGCATGCCTCCTCCTCTTAGGAGTCCTGCCTGTGTCATGGGAACAAGCCTAGGCCAACAGGCTGGAGAGGAGAGGCCACTCGGAGTACAGCCAGTCATCCCAGAGAGGCTGCCCCAGACAAGCCAACATCCAGCTGACCACCAGCCTTATGCTCAGGTCCTTGGAACTACCCCATCAATCCAACCAAGATCAGCACACTGCAGAAGAAATAACAAGAATTACTTTGTCATTAAGTTATCGTGGCAAAAGACAGTTAACACACATCCTCATGTGATTACCAAAAGAATTATAATAATCCATCTCTAGATGAAAAGACTTGAGGATCTGAGAGGTTACATAAGGAAGTATGTCATCATTGTGGAAGGGGGAGTTGCTTTCAAATCATGCACATGCTTTCCAATCAGGGAAAACCTCTCATTCTGACACCTGCTAGTTGTTAAACCTTGGGCCGATTACTTCAGTTTCTAAATCTGTTTCTCCACCCATAATGTGTGGTGTTAGGATCTTGCCTTTAAAGTTGGTGGGTGTTATGTATCAAGCTGTGTACAGGACTGAGTTTGTGTTAACATTCTATAAATTCTAGCTCTTATAGTGATGGTGACGGTGCTCAGTATTACATGGCTAGGAGAACTCAGGGACATGAATTCAGATCTTTTAATACTTAATCCAGCCAACTTCCTATCTTTTTTTCTTTCACCCTTTCCACTTTCTTTTTCCTTTCCTTTCCATTTCTCTGTTCTCTGTAGTCACCTACACTGATGTGTTTTAAGGACTTATTTGATGTTTTTAAGTCACTATCAGGTCTACCTCATTTAAAAAATCTTACTTTGAACTAGAGTAGACTGAAGATTTGAGTCTAAGTTCATCAGGAGGCAAGAAAGGAATGCCTACCATATAAGCAAACAATAATGTCCATCTTAGTACGGTTACCCTATAAAACTAAGATCACCTAGGATATAAATACCTTAGGGATGAGGATTAGAGAAAATTCACTCAACATAGGAATCTGAGCAACTGAGATCAAAGGTCAAGAAACACCAAATAAAGAAGGGAAGTAAGAAATGCATAATAAGCTCTGTGCCCCCAGGAACAATTTCACAAATAAGGGCCACAGGGTGGTTTGCATTTACATCCTTGATAAATATTTTAATACATTTTTAATATTTATAAAACAAACGACATTGATTTGTCCTTGAAGTATCTCCTACTTACACAAATGTTATTTACCCTTAATGATAATTTTTATAATTTATCCCACTCTCAGTTGCCCTCCTCTGTGTAATTTGAAAATACAGTTTCATTTTTGCATTTGTACTTTATTTCAATAAAATTAACTCCTGGGAGTAAACATGTTAGTCCTTATTTTATGAATACATGCTGTGTCAGTTTGTTTATTATTTCCCCACATGCAGATGTGTTTTCTTCACAAACTCCCAGGGACCAGCAAGCAGGGATGTTTGTAGCACAACGCTCAGGTATGTGGCTGTTCAGCAAACACCGCTAACTCCTTAGGTAACTATAGGAGCAGGAGTTACAGACAAGAAAAACAGTACATTTCCGAGTTCTACTGTCTAAAATTCTGGAAAGAAAGGAAACATGTATCAGGATTATTTGTGGAAACAATTACTCACTACAACCGGTTTCATCAAAATGTCTTTTAGCTAAAATGTGGAAGCCTGCTATTAATCAGGTTGCCTTGGGAAAGATCACTACTTCCCTCAGGATCCCAATTTTAGCATCAATAGCAGATGTTTTGCTAGATAAGAAACAAGCATTTTAAACTGTGGCACGCAGAGTTTAGTCAGCAAGAAACACCAAGTTTATTATATAGTCATGGTATGTTTTGCCATCTTGGAATTACTATTCATAACCCCAATCAGCCAACAAGACCTAGCCCTAGCCTTGTGAGGTAGTCGTCCTTTTATTTTGGATCAAGCTTTTCTACCACTTCTAGTTTAAACTTGATTTGACCATTAAGAGCCTGATGATTCAACCTATACTACTCTGCATATAATCACAGTCCTGGATTTTGAAGAATCAATAGTTGTGGACCTTTAAGCATAAGTTTTGAAAATGATTCCTCCAGAACTGTGGCTCACCAGACTTGTATTTTCTTTTTCTCTGTCCATTTCTCTCTATAAAATAACCTTTAGTATCTCCTTAGGTGACAAAACCGAATGTTATTTTGAGTTGAAAATACCTTAAGTGGAATAGTCTGGAGTTGTTTATTATAAGAAAGTGGCAGCTAGTAAGGCAATCTGTTTGAAAAAACAAAGCACTCATTTGGTTTGCCGTTAACAATCAGGTTTTTGTCTGTTTTCTTTCCTATATAATTGTTGAAGCAAGGACATTGGTGGATCAGAGCTGGAGAGGTATGGCTTGGTAAATAATCATCATTGTGTGTGTATGTTTGTGGGATGTTATTTGTTTGTTTTTACAACAGAGAGATTTAAATGCATGGAATTTTAAAATCTAAGCTTGGATGGTGTTGTGGCTTCACACTGTACAATGAAGCCCTTCACAGCACTCCACCAGATAGTCATGCCCTCTTTATTTGGACCCTTCTAGGGAGGGGTGACTCATTACTTGAAAGGGGTAGCATATCTACTATGGCATTATATATTTTATTACAAAAGTTATAATTAGCTATCGAAATCCATCTTCCACAAAGCATTGTTGCTGGTGTGGCACAGACACTGAAATGATCTGATACTACACTTGATCTTAGCCAAAAGGCCGAGAAGCAATCCTGAAATGAGCTGAAAGCAGACCCAAGAGTAAAAATTAAAATCTCTTTCAGGCAGTCCATGCACAGTCAGTCCCATTGGTGGTTTCAGTTTGTCTAGAGACATCACAGATTTGAGTAAAGGGTCAGGGTAACACAGAGGGTCTCAAAAATCTACACGCATTTTAAGAAAGGAAGAAAACTATTATAATTTTAACATCCAACATATATCAATAACAAAAGATGAATACAAGTCATGTTTTGACTTCTGCAATTGCAGGATGTACTCGAATTATATACATAATATGATTTTTTTTTTTCCTAGAATGTTCTAAGGGGCCTGGAACTTGGCTGTAACATTCTAGGCAAACATTTAGGATGCCGTTCTCTAAATTTAACCATAGAATGGGAGTTGTGGGTGAGGTGGGGATTGTTTGTCTGTGGCTAGACTAGAACTTGGTACTAAACAAGTTTGGTGTGTGCAGAACTTTGTCAGCTTTTAAAAAACTGCTTTCCTAAGATGAGTTTCACCATAGATGCAGAGGTTTACTTATCTCTCAGAATGCTATTAGTAAAGGCCTTTCTTTTGTGCCAACTGTTCATGAATTTTCTGTATAGGGCTAAAAAAACTGTATATATAAATAGTTTCTGGGATAAAACATTGAATTACCTTCTGTAAGTTATAGAAGGAAATCTGAGCACATTATCATTGTATAACTTAATGTTGTGTGTGTGTGTGTGTGTGTGTGTGTGTGTGTGTGTTATAGACTTGCTAGGTCTTAATAAATTCCATTTCCCTTTCCTGGGCATACAGGAAGACTTAACTTCTAGGTGTCCTTTGCAGTGTGTTTGGGACCATATGCCCGGTTTCTGTCCAGTGCATTATGGTCACAAGTGATATGTGTACTTGTGAGCCTGGCCATAAAGCCCGCTGTGCAGGCTTCCACACTGTCTCCTTTTCTGGGAAAGTCTGTGTGTTGGAGATGACAGTGTCAGAAGATGCAAGGAGACTTCATTCTTAATCCTTGGGTCATTTAAAATTCGTAATTATTCCATAATTATTTTGACATCAAAGCCATTATAATTTTAATTAAATGATTAGAAGGAAAAAGTCCTCCATATTTCTTTACCTTATTAGTTATTTTAATTCTGTAAGTGGAATATGAAATAAAAAATCATAGTAAGTTGGCAATTTTAAAATAATGACATAATTGCAAAGGAAATTACTTTATACAGGAGACAGGATAAGAGAGAAAGACTTTAACAATTTAATGTTCAGAAGTTGGACAAATGAAACAGTGACAAACTTTCAAAGCTCATTTCAGTATGAATGTTTCTAAAACTTGATTACACGCCTGGTGTCAAAGTCAGTTCTTTTTTAAAACAAATGACTCCAAAAGGTCCAGTTTGTTTCCCAATGCAGCTTAAAATCAAAAGGAAAATATTAGCGCAGTAAAGCATGTACTATTGTAATAGAATTTTTCTCTCCATTTGCTTTAGTGACAATGCTTCAATGGAGTTGGATGAGCCGCTGTATGCAATACATTATTTCTGTAAATCTTAATAGAAATATTGTACTTTTCTTTGGCTAGCTTTTTCAAGATGGATATACTCTGATCAATATGACACAAATCTTGTTGAGAAATTACAGGCATGACACAAGATAAATGCACATTTAATTTAAAGCACAGTTTGTCCTGGGAAGCAGTTTGTGGTGACTAA
Source organism: Arctocebus calabarensis (assembly GCA_963573935.1). Classification (NCBI taxonomy): domain Eukaryota; kingdom Metazoa; phylum Chordata; class Mammalia; order Primates; family Lorisidae; genus Arctocebus; species Arctocebus calabarensis. The sequence goes on from CAUYON010197418.1 coordinate 11,830, forward strand.
TCCATGGGAACCTTAATTGCTAAATGGATCGATGTGCTGACCTGGGATGACACAAGTGTCCTGCTCATCACGTCCATCCACTTCATAATGTGCTCTCCCCATCTCAACTTCAGAGTCGCTCCTGACTATTCTATTTTGCAGATGCAACTGTACTTGTTTTTTGTGTGAGCGTATCTGTGGCTTAATTAACCTTTATTACTTTGAAACTCATATTCATTCTTAGGTTTAATTTATGTCTTTCTGCTTTTGAGTTTCCAGAGATGGGGTTGGATAACAATGGGAGCATTTGGGAAAATTTAATAATTATCCCAGCTTGGCCACCATGAAGTTGTATAATTGCAAGCAAATTATTCCACATTGCTGAGTCTGACAGCAATTACCCCTGGCAGCAATTACCACTATTTACCTCCAAGAGATTTTTCATTTTGATATTTGTCTCTTACAATGCTGGAAAAGCCTATGATAGATGAAAAGAAGGCTATAAAAACCAGATATTGTGTTGTGAAGCTTTGCATCTGAAAAGCTGTGAGCAAATCCAGGCACTGTCAACTGTTGGCTTAAAATCTTAGATAAGTCATTTAATCTCTGGGCCTGATTCTTTCAAATATGGAGCGAGGTAATCTTACCACCATCACAAGGGTGTTTTGTGAATGAGATGACGTGATATAGACAATTGCCCAGAATAGTCCTATACTGCACAAAGGGCTCAGTAAATATTTGTCAACTGGGAAGACAGTAAGTACGAAACCTAAATTCACCTGTGAATGGCAGAGAACAGTGGAGAATGACTTAGTCCTATAAGTAGTTATCTGTGTGTTGATCCATGGTGATCCCAAATTTGTTCTGAATAATGAATAATGACTTAATTCTTCTTTTTTTTTTTTTTGACTTAATTCTTCTTATTTAACTAACCTTGAAAGGGAAATAGGAAAAAAGAGACTTAAAAAAATTAATATTGGCCAAGTGCGAGTGTGATCCTAGCACTCTGGGAGGCTGAAGTGGGAAGACTGCTTGAACTCAGGAATTTGAGACCAGCTTGAACAACAGTGAGACCCCAGTATCTCTTAAAAATAGAAAAACTATCCAGTCATTGTGGCATATGCATGTATTCTCAGCTACTTGGTAGGCTAAGGCAGGAACACAAAAGTTTAAAGTTGCAATGAGTTGTGATGACACCACTTCACTTTACCCAGGTCAATAGAGCCAGACTTTATCTAAAAAAAAAAAAAGCATATAATTCCACCAAAGCATCAGTAAGTTAAAATCCCACTAATTCATACCATGCTCCAAATCTTCTGATAGAGTCCATCAGATTTGGAATAAAATCAGGAGTCCTTACCAGGACCCTAGGGCCCTGCAAGATTGAGGTGGGCTGCCTCAGTATTCTTGCTATTTTTTTCAATTTAATATAAAGGTCCAAATATTAGGTTCCATTGTTTGAGTTTGTTAGGCAATGTCTGATTTGAAGTGAGTCCTTCACCCATGAGAAATGCCATGTACCCTTATATCGATCATACCAGTTATGTAGGAGCTTACTGAGCTTCCCTTGCCCCTTAATGAATTTACTTGTTTTTTTCTATCCTGTGGACCTGTAGTTGTTCATCTACAACAAATTAGTATTTAGTACATTGGTTGGTGCTTGTTTTTACATTTATGAGGTACTTTACTAAGGAGAATGTTCTTCAACTCCATCCAGGTTAATACAAAAGATGTAAAGTCTTCACCTTTTTAAAAAATTTTTTTTTTTTATTGTTGGGGATTCATTGAGGGTACAAGAAACCATGTTACACTGGTTGCATTTGTTAGGAAAAGTCCCTCTTACAATCGTGTTTTGCCCCCAAAAGGTGTGGCACACACCAAGACCCCAAGACCCCA
>CAUYON010197421.1:0-12916 GCA_963573935.1 Arctocebus calabarensis
TGTAGGGAGTGACCCTGTGTTTCTAATGATTTCTCAAACCCTGCAGGGTGGAGAGCTTAAATCCTCCTCAGCCTGCTTAGAAGACACTTTAAATTGCTAACTTAGGCTAAGCAGAAGCTTTCCCAGGAAAGCGCTGTGGCTAGGATCACCCTTATGTGGTTATCCATTTACTCAGTGTGCCAAAACTGGTCTCACCCTATGCCCCTGAGGGCTAAGGCTGCGAGGCACCTCAGTCCCCGCCTTTGGCTGCTCAGTCACTAGATTACTCTCTCACGCCCAATGCCTGTTCTGCGACCCTGAGGGTGGAGCTTGCCAGGGCAGTTCTCCCACAATGGCTCCACTCAGCCCACCACCAAACATTGGCAGCTCTGTCTGGCTTGGTGGCCCAGTCTGGGGCCCCAGACAATACTCAAAAACCCCCACACTCCTGCCCAAGTTCTCCTAAGGCAGTTCAACCAAGTGCCAAGTCCAAAAGAAATCCAAACGGCTCAAAGGCAAGGCCTTTCTAGCCTGCAGTTCCACTGTTGCCCCACCCATAGCCACCGACAGGATCAGACCAAATGAACAGATGCAACCACTTGCCCAATCTCTGCCGCTTTTGCCTTCCTCAGAGTGTCCAGAAGCCTCATGCTGTCTCCCCATGTCCCCAAACGGAATTTTCTGGGCAGATCCTGCCTGCCAGAGATGCCTGAAGTTCTCTCTCCCCAGTCTCACCGTGCCCAGCCGCAAGGAAGCTGTTACTTGTCCACCATCTTGCTCCGCCTCTGTTTGTTTGTTTTATTTGTTGTTTTGTTCCTTTTTGTCTGTGTGGTGGAAGGAGGTATGAGCATTTGACACCTCTGATAGGTCAAATCGCTGACATTACTTTTTTCTTAACTGGCCATGTCTAACTGCCATTTACTAAGAACCTATCCTATTAGAAACTTACCCTACTATGAATTGTACTAGATTCATTACGTATGTTATTAAGTCATTTTTTATACCAAATGTATGGTAGTTGTGTTCCTGTCATAGGTATTATTTTATAAATGAGAAAACTATCATCTAAGATTAAGATTCCTAACTTATTAAAACATAATAAAAAAAGAGGCAGTGCCAGGTTTTAAGATCAGGTTTATTCAATGCCAATGCCCCTGTTCTTTCAGCTCTGCTACATTTATAAAACAGAATCTAATCACATACTCAAGCCCATCTGGCTATTTGTGCTTCCTCGGAGTTATCTATAATATATGGGAGGGTATGGCATTCTTGGCCTTTTACATGTTATGCAGAATTGTTTGCTTACTGGAAATTTCATTTCCCATTGTAATTTTATATTTATACGCATCTCTAGCCAAATTGTACCACATGTACTCATGTAGTATTTTTGTTTTTACTGTCATATAAGCATGGTCATATGAATCACTCTCATGTATCCAATTATAACACTGCTAAATAGGAAAAAATGACCACCAATGGTAAAGTTAGCCTAGTCAATATGATTAGTTTTTGTAAAACCATAAACAAAATTAGGAAGAAAATTTTCAAGTATTTTGCTGAAAGCTATTGCATAATCCAGTAATTACAAGGAGAAGGTCAATTTTTTAAAAATCTACACATATTCTTTCTTAGATGAAGAAAATATCAAAATCCTATTACCCATGGATTTACCTCCAAATAGGTCCTTCTCCTGTGGTGTAGCTCAACTATGCCTCTATTCATCAGTAATTCTGTTCCAGAATAGGATATAATTGCTAAGATTTAGATGGAAGAAACAGAGGAAGAACAATAAATGAAAAGGAATAGTAGTAGGACTAGTCATGGTAGATACGGAATTCTGTGAATCAACCACTAATGAGTTAAGCAGTGAGATTCCCTCTCATGCTCCAAATATCTCCTACTTCTTCCATCTTACTTCTCTAACCCTTCTTCTACTGTCACATTCTCTCTCCCTCCCACTCTTCTTTGTCTTCTCTTTTTCTATCTCCACAGCTAGAAAGGTTCTCTACTTTGGAGGACTTATGTGATTTGACTGAGTCCAATCTAGATAATATACACTACTCCCCCCATCTCAAAGGCCTCAACCTTAATGTCAATAAAGACTTTTTTTTTTTTTTTTTGCCATGTAAGGTAACATAATCACAGGTTTGGGGAATTAGAACATGGACATCTTTTTGGGCCCATTCTTCTGCCCACCACATCACGGGATATTTTTCAGCAAGACAGTGGCATAAAGCAGTGGTACTGAAGGGCAAAACATTCTCCAATAATTAGCCAATATAGAACTGATGTAGAACAATGCTTAGGGCATAGTCCTGCCTCTGTAGAAAACAACTTCCATGTGTTTTTAGTACAATGCAGATTTTGAATCCAAAAGGAAATTTTGTGATTTTTCTGGCAGGTATATCACTGTCTCATTGCCATCCTGTCCACATGCATCATTCAGGGCACCAAAGGGATGAACGTCCACAGCTTCTGGAAGCAGCTTCTTCTCTTCATTTCCTATGTCTAATTCATCTCCTATGTCTAATTCATCTCTTCTCTTCATTTCATCTCTTTTCACGAAAAGAAAGGACATAGAATTGCCATACACTAAACTAACATTTCAGAAGGGCAAAAAAATTTCTCCTTTTAGGCACTTAGACTTCAGGGTTGACCTTGCACATAAAGCATTTCATTAAATAGTGTGGTTGGGTTATCAAATCTTGAAGTGAGAGGCAATGTTTGAATAACTGTTTGTTGGGTTACCACCAGTATTCCAACGAGAGAACAATAAGCTTAAGTGCTTTTAAGTAATAATTTATCAGGTTGGCAACATTATGAAAGAATGCTTAAATTAGACAAAAGAAACCCACAAGATGGATGTAGCTCAAATATTTTCCAACACAAGCTTCTTTTTGAAAATAATTTAAATGGTGTGTGCCTTCCCATTGCATTTCTATGTGATAGGTTTGGTAATTGAGTAAGGAGGTCAGAAAAAGAATCCCCTGTGTATAAATTCCAGTGACAACTGTAGATTCATCCAAAGGTCTCATAAATCAGAACAAGCCCAAATTCATAAGCTAGTCTCAAATAGAATCAAGCATACTATAAAAATGAGACAAAATTACAAAAGCCATTATTTTTGCCCCTCAAAATATTTATAAAAAACAGGGTGCTGTTTTTTCAGTCAGGCAAATAACTTGCCCAGGGCATTCTTAACTACTGATGTTGACTATTACAGCATAACAATGAACTTTGGCATTTTTCAACTTGCATTGTGTAAAGTACATCATCTGTTCAATTCTCCTGGGTGTGTGCAGCTCTCTATTTTTGCCTACACATGTTTTCCCAGGGAAAATGTTTTATTTGAAGTCAGGACTATTCTTAAACAGAACAGGCATCATTTGTCCTAACACTTTCTAACTTCTCTTTTATAAGATTTCCTTCTCCTGAGGAAGTCATCACAGCCCTTTTTTCCCAAATCTATCCTATGTGGCCATGGACACTGTTAGCTAGAGTCTATAGTCTCCTGTTTTACTCCACTGACATTTCTCTAAACTATACATTTTCCTTTTGGACCTAAGGTGCTGTCTAGCTAATTATAAGTAGATATACCCTAATGAACAGTTGTGAGAAGGCTAGTTTCCCTTCTAAGCAGTGCAATATTTATAGCCTACACACTCACCCCCAATACAATATTTGAGCTCATATTTTCAGTAGGTTTTGTAAGAGATGATGTGGGTAATGACACCAAAAATGGAAGGCCATGGAAAAGTGCTAAATCTGGGGGCCTCTAGGTATGTACCTGGGAGAATGTACGTACTGTGGATCCAGAAAATAAGGATAAAGAGAGTGTTTCTGAAGGATAAATTTAAACACAATATAGGAAAATAATATTTATTCACAGATTTGCCCATGTTTCTGGTCTGTATTTGTGTGAGCTTTTTAGTATCCATCAGTTGCACTGAAGTGATAGTTAGGATCAGCCATGTATCTAAATAGTTTGTGTCATAGTGTGTGAATCACAAGTACTTGGGCAACTTCCCTTGAACTTCCAGTTTTATATTAAAGTTCAAGAGGGAAAAACAATAAGAGTTGTGAGTCTGTGCCATGTCACATCCAGATAAGCCAAGGGAAATCTACTGTTAGCATCCTTAAATTCTCTGCCCAACCTCAGAAATCCAGAAATGGCAGACCAGTGCTCTGCTGACCCTAGAGAGACTGCTACTCCTAGGGTTGGTCAATTCCTAGATATAGTGAATAAATTGCCCAGGAGCACACTGACAACCAAACCAATCAAGAGCCCATACCCCAATTACCTCCTTTACTGGGGCCCTCATACTCTGAGCCTCTGTCCATCTGTCCTAATAACCCTAAAGCCAGATATCAAACAACTAGGATAGCACCTATCCCCCAGAGTCTGCAGAAATTATTCAAACTAGCCAATCCTCACCTAGGTACCTGCCTTGCCTGTTCTTGTCATAAAAACTACATAACCTCTTGCTCATAATACTTCCCTCTCTCTCTGCCTCCTCATGACCAGCCCCAGTGCTTCTCCATGTGGCCCTATGGCATTGCATGCCCCTTTCTGGTGGGAATCTATGAATATAACAAATTATATTTTCAAGGGAATTCACCTCTTAATCTGTTGGCCTTACCATATCTAAATAAAAATAAAACCTATATTAAATGATATGGGATAAAACCTACCTGCTCCCTGAAGCCCATGACTTTCTAGCTCTAACATTTTTTTATCCTCTTACTTTGAATAGGAGAGCATCATACTGTCTTTAAAATAGATATTACAGTTATAATAATGTTATGCTTCTAAAGTAACCCAGTCTTCAATGCCACGGGTTTCTTGAATCAGGAGTTCTATAGAGGGAAATGACACAGAAAATCTTGTGTAAGTGTCATTGCTTAAGCGGAGGCAGGGAAAATGTTAGTGCTGTTTCGGGAAACCTTTCCTTTTGTTGTATTATAGCTAAAGGGCAAAAATCCTTCTTAGTATGCCTTTTTTTTTTTTAACTCCTTTTAGCTTTTCTACTTTCCTTAGAATTTCTTTGTTCTTTGCCTCGGAGTATAGTAAGCAGTAATGTAGAAGGGTCCCTCCTGATAGTGTGATTGTATAGGCTTGGCATGTATTTTAGGAAGAATTAGGAATGTATTGAGATAATATTATCCCTTTAAAAGGTGTGTGAAGTACAAGACAAAACACAAGAAATACATTCCAGTTTGTGAAGAAGTAGATTAGCAATGGAATGGTAATATTACTGATTATTTACTGAATGAGTTAAATTCTAATCTAGTATGAACCAAGACTCACTGTACAGTCTTAATCCTTAATTACCTTACCCTGCTTTGCCTTTACTTTTTGTCTGTAAAACAATTATTCCAACTTCTTTCCAAATACACTTAGTACAATTGTTGTGAGAAATCATTTGACTTTCAAAATAAGTCTGGGGATTTCTTTCAGTTACCATAAAAATTTCAAATGATTAGATACAAGACAAGATTAGGTAAGCATTTCTGTAAGGAAATAAATAAGGAAGTGTATTACAGTTAGGAGAATCAACACTTTGGTTCAAGTTGTGATAAAAAGGTACCAAAGCAAGAAAAGAATTCAGAGTATTATTTCTAAAATCTTATGTAAATTTTTTATTTTTATTATTATGCTTGCTTCTGAAAATGCACCCATTCACAAAAGCTCTGAGAAGTTAGCAAAAGAGACATATAACTCTCTGAAATGGACCAGGACATAAGGTGGAGTACAGTTGGCTAGACACAGTGAGGGAAAAAAAAGAAAATCCTTACCTTTGTGCTGTACCTGAAGTTGCCAAGTGAAACTTTCTGAATATTTTAGAAAAACAGGATGCCTCTGACTCATATTTTAATATTTGAGTCTTACTCAAAATATTTTTTTCAAATGAAGAAAGGAAGAATGAAGGAAACAGACCAAAAATCAAGGAATTAATTTTGTGCAGAAGCAAATAAAGCTGTGGAATCTCTGATATATATATGTATACATACAGACACACACACACACAAATATATATATATATATAAAATCCCGACATTTAATGCCTTAATTAGTGGATGAAAGAAAAGTGTTAAAGACTGATTTAGGTAGTAGAGGTTAAGAACATAAGCCCTAACTTCAGACCTTTCATTTAAAAACCTGGTTCTACCATGAGGTAACCATGTATAAGTCACTTATCCTTTCAATAATCCCCTTGTGATAAAAATATCCTAAAATGACTCCTGTGAACTATGCCTCCTGGTATCCATGCCTTTAGGAAACTACCTCCCTTAAGTGTGGACAGTACCTAGAACTTGCTTCTAACTAAGAGAAACTAACTAAGAGATATCACTCTTATTAACTTATCATATTATAAGTGAAGGGATTTTGCAGATAAAATTAAATTAAGCATCTTAATCAGCTTGACATTGAGTTAATCAAAAGAAGACTTTCTAAATGGGCTTGTCGAACTCAGGTTAGTCCTTAAAATGGGGGCTTATTCCTTCCCTGAGTTCAGAGACTACAGACAGCAGAGTCTCCCATTGGCACTGGAGAAGAGAGCCATCATGAATTTTAAAGATTTAATAAATTTTGCCAGCATCCACAAGAATTTGCAAAAGCATATCTTTGGAAGATATGCTCACAGAAGAACTCAGCTTTTAGTTATCATCATATAACATTCCCAGCACTGGGGAAAGAGTACATCTGTCCTGCAGTGGGATATGGGAGGCACATCATAGCATTCACTATACTTATAGATGTTTTGGCCTACTCAATAGCAACCAGCCATTACTGAAGCTCAATAAACACTAGAATTTCTTTGCAACTGAGACCTTGGCTATTAAGAGAAAATCATCTGGCTATTTTCCATGAGGAAATTAGACTCCATCAGATAAATTTATTTTATTTTTCCCACATTGCTTAAAAGTGTTATTAAAGTAAATGTTTTCAAGGTGTTCTGTTAGGTAGGCCTCCTGGCAAATAGCTTTTGTGAGGGTGAAATAAAAAAATTGCAAAAGATATGTGTCCTTGGTCACTTGTATGTTATATAGGATCTCACAGCTGGCCTCTAGCCTCCTGCTTTGCTGAATACATTCCAGAGCAGGGACATCTGAAGGCCATGAAACCTAGCTTCTGGCTCCCCATGGACAGATTAGTGTAGGATTCAAAGAAAGGACTTTGGATTCCACGTGCAGCAATGTTCCTGTGAGATTATTTTATGAATCTGTACAAATTCAACAGTACTATCATTAGAGTGGTCAAGTATGGGACCAGCATCAGAGAACAGAGAATGATGGGGTGCAGAATGCTATTTTAGGCAAGGAACTTCTGAAATGCCTCTGTGAGAAGGTAATACTTGAGTTAAAATCTGAGTAAAATGAAGAAATGAATCATGTAGATTTCAGAAGGTATAAAGTTCCAGAGAAAGAAAAGAAAATGTACGAACATCCTGAAGTGGAAAAATATTCAAGTTAAAGAAAGAAGGTTAAATGCAGCTGGATGTAGTAAGCAAAGAAGGAGAGGTCAGGGGCTTGGCAGGGGCTAAATCCTGTGAACCAGATAAGCAGACTCAGGGAAGAACATGGGCTTATTATTATTATTTTTTTTGTGAGTGAAATAGAAAGTCCATAAAGAGTTCTAAGCAAGGGATTATATGATATAACATTATGATTTTTAAGGCTCACTGTGACCCAGGGTCCAGGTGAGCCCCCATGGACCCAACTGTCATGGTCTCAGAATCTAGGTCCACTCCTATAGCAGGGCAGCCCCTGTAACCATGACTCTAGACAAGCCCCTGTAGACCCAGCCTCCAGACATAGTATAACACCAGGTAGTCCTCATGGTCCCATGATCCAGGCCTATATAGTACCAGGCTGGCCCTGTGCTGACCCCAGTGTTAGTTCTACCCAAGTGAACTCAGGCTCCAGGCCTGGCACAGACCCAGTCCACCCCTCCAGGCCAATTTTCATGGGCTCCAGATACAGGTTGCCATGTGTGGATCTAGGCTTCATTAAATTTGCCTTATAAGAAATGCTTAGGAAGTTATTTACATTGAAATTAAAGTATAATAACAATATAAAAACAGAAAAAGTATAAAACTCACTATAAATGTAGCATACAAATTCAGAATGATCTGAGACTATAATGATTGTGTGAAAAAAACTTTTAAATCTGGTATAACGTTTAAAAATATTTCAAATAATTGTATCTAAATAATTTGTCAATGAATACACAATATAGCCAGGCCTGGTGGCTCCCTGCATCTAATTCTAGCACTCTGGTAGGCTGAGGCAGGTGTATTGCCTGAGCTCAGGAGTTTGAGACCATCCTGAGCAACAGTGGGACCCCTGTCTCTAAAAGAAAAAAAGAAAAATAGCTGAGTATTATAGCAGGTGCCTATAGTCCCAGCTACTTGGGAGGCTGAGATAAGAGGATTGCTTGAGCCCAGGAGTTTGAGCTTGCTGTGAGATATGACAGCATAGCACTCTAGTGAGGGCAAGAAAGTGAGACTCTGTCTCAAAAAAAAAAATGGATACACAATATAGAAAAATGTAAATGTGTAAGAAGGAGAAGTTAAAGCATAGGGTTTTTATATGGAGTCAAGGTGAAGCTGTGATCAGTGTAAAATAGCCTGTTCTAACTATGTATTATGTATGTCTCATTATCTCCACAATGAAAAAATATATAGTAAATAAAAAGATAAAGCTACCAAATCACACCACTGAAAAACAAACAAAAAACCCCACGAAATCATGAGAGAAGAAACAAAAAATTTATAAGATAGAAAACAAAAGCAAAATTGCAATAGTACATCCATACATATCAATAATTAGTTTAAATGTAGATAAAGTAAATTCTCTGATCAAAAGATATAGAGTAGCTGATTGGATTAAAACACAAACATACAACTATATACTTTCTACATGAGACCCACTTTTGCATTAAGAATACACATAGTATGAAAGTGAAGGGAGAGAAGAGGATAGTCTACACACATTGTATCCAAAAGAAGTAGGGGTGGCAAAATAGACATTATCAAATACTGTCATAAGAGAACAAAGAAGGCTATTACATTATGAAAACGAGTCAATTCTGTTGAGGACATAACACTGGTAAATATATATGTACCCAATATCAGAGTATCTGAATATACACACATAAAGCAAATATTAACAGAACTTAAGGGAGAAATAGTCAGAAATAGAGAAATAATAAGACACCTACTATTAATAGTAGTACCCTACCTTCAACAAATAATAAACCATCCAAACATAAAATTAATAAGAAAATTGTGACTTGAACAACACTACTGATAAATAGAATTAAAAGAAATATATAGAACATTATGTTCAATGATAGTAGAATATTCTTCTCAAGTGCACTTGGAACATTCTCTAAGATACATGATATGTTAGGCCACAAAACAAGTGTTAACTAGTTTAAAATTGAGAGCATATCAAATATCTTCACCAATCACAATAGCATGAAACTAGAAGTCAATAACAGGAGAAAGTTTAGAAAATTCAAAACTATGTGGAAATTAATGACTATATTCCTGAAATCAAAAGTGATAGAAAAAAATATCTTGAGACAATTGAAAATGGAAACACAATATACTAAAATTATGGGATGTAGGAAAATCAAACTAAAAGGAAGTTTATAGTGATAAATGCCTATTTTAGGAAAAGATAAAGAATTCAAATAAGCAATGGGTGTTACTGTGGCAATTATTTACCTATAAGAAAAGAATAAAATAACATTCCTATAATATTACACACCCTCTACAAAAACTGATTTCATGTGAATCAAAGGCCTACATGAAAAGAAAAGAAAATCAGTAAAACATACAGAAAGAAGTTAATATAGGAGACTGTGATTTCAGGATTTCTTAAACTATAATAAAATTCACTTAAGAAGTCATTAAATGTTTACAATAAGAATTGCCTAAATTGGAAAGTTATTAAATGAAAAGATATTATAAACACATTGAAATGACAAGCCACGAGAGGGACAAGATAGGTATCTAGAATACAAAAAGAATTCCTGCAAATTAATAAGAAAATGATTCAGCTGAAATTGGACAAAGAATAAGACTCTGTCTCAAAAAAACCAAAAAAAATCCAAGTAGCCAATAAACCCTTAACAAGATGCTCAAGTTCAATAGTGGCAAAGTAAAGGACAATGACACACTATTTTTACAACTATACACGTGATAAATTCTTAAACCTGACTATAAAATGTTAGTGAGAATGTAGATAATTATATATAATTTTATATATATAATTATATAATTGCAGGTGTGAATCATACAAGGATTTTGGACAGCAATTTAGCAGTTCTGAAGTAAGTTGAAGATGTATATGCTCCTTGACAGAATTCCATGGCTATGTATAAAACCTAGGGAAATTCTGCCACATTTGCACAAGAAAAAAAGTGTGTAAGAGAGTTATTTACAGCATTATTTATAGAAGCAAAAGTTAGAGACAATCTAAAATTACATCAACAAGACAATGGATAAATAAATTGTGAAATACACTACAGCAGTGGAAATAAATGGACTAGAGTGGTATCTTTTAACACTGGTATTTCTCACAAACAATGTGATATTTGAAAAGCAAGTTTAATAGGCTCGGTGCCTGTGGCTCAAGTGGCTAAGGCACCAGCCACATACACCTGAGCTGGTGGTTTCAAATCCAGCCCAGACCGCCAAACAAAAATAACAGCTGCAACCAAAAAATAGCCGGGCATTGTGATGAGTGCCTGTAGTCCCAGCTACTTGGGAAGTGGAAGCAGGAGAATCACTTGAGCCCAGGAGTTGGAGGTTGCTGTGAGATGTGATGCCATGGCACTCTATCCAGGGTGACAGCTTGAGGTTCTGTCTCAAAAAAAAAAAAAGAAAAAGAAAAGCAAGTTAATAAAGACAAAGTATCCTTATGTTTTAAATGTATACATTTTGAGAACATGCAAAAACATGTTATGAATTCATGCATAGATATTAAAAATATAAAAATTAATTGGAAATATTACACTTCAAATTTATGACAATTATTACCTCTTGGTGGTGGAAGACATCTTAGGTCAGATCTTTCAAAAAACAGTGCTTGAGACAGGGATAAATATTGAGAGATGCTATCCCAGGACATAAGAGTGAAGGAAAGACTAAACTCAGATAAGAACAGATAGGAAAGAAAATTTAGGAAATGTCTTAACTCCATAGGCAATACAAAGAACTATCCTTAGAGTAGTCCACTGGGGAAAGATATAAGAAAACTCACACAATCACATATTCAAATAAAAATAGACACCACTTCCTACCTGACATTTCTTCCCAAACACCTCCTGGGCCCTTCAAACTCCACTGGACATGTCTTCATCATTGTGGTCATCCTGAGAAGTGTTGCAATTGCTACTGCATTCTATATATCAAATTAAAAAACAAGATATTATTATTATTAAGCAGAAGTAATAGATACTTATTTAAAGTAAATTAGTATGGCTAATGTAGTTTTAAAAGAGAAATCTGAGAACTTGACCCTAGGAACATTCATTCATATAAATTCTGTTCATATAAATTCTTCGTAGAACTTAGAGAATGGGCTTTAGTTAAGAATGATTGAAAGCCACTTCTGAAATAAGTGGGTTTGGTAAATACATATTCTTGGTTATCTATAGCTTATCTGCCAGATGTGTCTAGGTGTATCCCCATCTTTATACCTCCCTGACTCTTACTTCATGGCTTAATCATTCCTATGCCAAGGAATAAAGGTAAACAATTGGGTGAGGATGATTATGCGACACATTTCTTGATATTAAAAACAGCGGATGAAGCTGGAAGATAATTTGAGCCCAGGAATCTGGGTTCAGCCTGGAAGATATAGTAAAATATTGTCTTAATTAAAAAAAAAACTAACAAAACAAAATATATACAAACCAGTTGTAATGTTAATATGGTTTGTTTTGAGGACTGTATGAAAAAGTCTACACAGCACACATCCAAGTAACTTCCTCATAAAAGCAACTTCAGAATGCCATTTATCCTCTCCACCCTCCTCTAGCCCAACTACTATTCTGTCAACTTTTGTTTTGCCTCAGTGGCTTCATGCAAAGCAAACTCTGATGCTCAGTTTGGTAATTCGAGTTCCTGATAGTTGAACATTTTCTATCACAGCATAAGAATAAAAGTACAGGGCGGTGCCTGTGGCTCAGTGAGTAGGGCGCCAACCCTATATACTGAGGGTGGCTGGTTCAAACCTCATCCTGGCCAAACTGCAACAAAAAAGAATAAAAGTACATTCATTTTCTTAATATTCTTCCATGCATACTATTCATATTGTGAATTTTTGTTCATGATTTTAATCTTGGCAAAAACCAATTTCTGCTTCAATTATAATGAAATTCCAAGTAAATTTCTTGAGGAGGAAATAGGAAAACATCTTGAATTGAAGCACTAAGAGGAACTTGGATGGCAAAGTGCATCTCTAATACTGTTAATGCACATGCTTAAACTCATGCTAAATGCCCCAAAGCATTAAAATGTATATATAATGTTTAATTTTCTAGCAATTAAAGACTAAGACATGGATTTTTAACATTTTTCTAGATTAGTTTCATTATATAAATACATCTTCTTTGAAAGATGCTGGGCTATGGATGTCCAAGAAAAAGAGGCAACAGTTCTGACCACAGAGGAGGTTATGGAGGCAGGGAGAGATGGTTCTTTTTTTTTTTGCAATTAACATGTATTTTATTATTCCTCATTACATTATTTCCCCTCACCCCCCAGTGGTAAGACAAAATCTATTCACAGAAAAGAATACAGAAAACACTAAAGCTCCTGGTAGAGGGAGAGAACTCCAGTGGGGAGAGAGAAGCTCTCTCCGTTTCTCTCCCGGTCTTTCCCCATCTCCTCCTTTAGGCCTTTAGTCTCAGGGTATA
>CAUYON010197425.1:0-49906 GCA_963573935.1 Arctocebus calabarensis
ATCCAAAAATTTTTTAAAAAGTCAGAAGTTTGGTACAGTATCCAATGTACTCAGCCCTACTGTGAAGCTAATTTATAGATTTCATATGAAGGCTAAAACCCAATTATAGCACAAGAATATGGGGGAAAGGGCAAGGGAGGGAAGGGGGGAGGATAAGTAGAGGGAGGGCGATTGGTGGGATCACACCTATGGTACATCTTAGAAGGGCACAGGTGAAACTTACTAAATGTAGAATACCAATGTCTACATATAGTGATTTTGAAAATTCCATGAAGGTTATGTTAAATAGTTCAATGAAAATATTTCAGATTGTATATGAGGTCAGCACATTTTGCCCCATGATTGCACTAATGTACACAATTATGATTTAATAAAAATTTAAAAAAATAAAATAAAAGATAAACTGGTAAGAAAAAGAAAGATGCATTGTGTATTATCTGTTCCCTGAAAACCTGTGTGCTTTGCATTTGAGAAAATCTTTTTTAATTTTTAAAATGGTGTTTATAAACTATTACCCTCTTTTTCTGTCTTGAATTTTTAAATATAAAATATTTCCAAAAATTATCAGATGCCATTTTTACATTCATGGATTTGATCATGAATATGATTGTTTGCCACATTTTTTAAATTTTTAATAAGATAACTGTGTTAATAATTCTTCTATTACTACCAGATCACTTTTAAAGTTGGCAAGATTAATGTCATATTACATAATTTTGGATTTTATTTAGAAAAGTTTGTATGCTTTCTATATAGTTGGTCCCATATATTTTTATAATATACCAGTTAGTATCATATCGTGACATTAATGCTATATTATTTTCACAAAATTATTTGGAGAGTTTTCACCTTTTTTAGTCTGAAAAAATTTCTAAAACATTAGTATTATAGCATTTTTAATAAGTTGTTTGGGAACTCAACTGTGAAAATGCCATTTTAATGTCACGTATTTAATCATGTTTCCAATACCATATGGCACAATGCTCTAATAAATAACATTAATTTTGATAACTTATGCTAAAATTTGAGGTTCTTCTTGATTTTAGTGATCTATAGACTATGTAAAGCTGAAAGAAACAGAAAACGCCTATCAATTGTCTTTAAGAAATATAAAATGCATTATTTATAAAAACAAATACATCTCAGTTCTAGTTTTAAAAAGAGATTTAAAAAATATATAATTTGATGATCTGCCTGTGAATTAACATTCCCTTCAAATATTTGGAATATTTTTCATAAGCTTGAATTCACTTTTATCATATTTCATCAGATTCTGCAGGGAAGACTCAAAGGTTCTATATTATAAATATAACCTCGCTGATGCTGATTCATACACACCTGTAGACAATAATGTCTTCTGGAACACTTGATAGCATTTTATTTAATATCAATTATTTGCATTTTAATCACAAGAACATGATGTTTTTAATGATACTTAAATAAGATTTGCATATTACATTTTGCATATTAAGTTGCAAGACAAAGAGAAATACAAGGCAAATTCTCAATAAATATTTATTTACTCTAAGTGTAAGTTAATGAAAAATAGGTTGACCCAAGCAATCATATGCATCACCATAAATAATATCCTGACTCTTCAAAAGTTCAGTGGGCTTCAGAATTGTATTTGCTATATTCAAGCGTAAGTTTTAAGGTTGCCATTCTCTGGAAGAAAACATAACTTAAAGGGTACACTGTTTTTTATTTTTGTTTTTTCCCTTTTACATCTTAAATAGTAATAACCAAGGATCAAAGAATGTTTTATGATTGATGACTGTCTATGTCTACATAGAGGTAATAGTTTGCAATAGAACCAGACATTTTAACAGTCATTTTTCTTGGGAATGCCCTTTTGCAAGGTTAACATGGCTTTTGTTACCACATCTCACTGTGAGAATCTCAGAACAGAAGCAATGGGGTGCGTCAGAGTGGTGTAATATAAGGCAGTCAGTCTTAAAGAGGAAGCCAAGTGTGGCAAGACCGATAATTGAATATGTTTCTCTAAAAAGACGAGGCTGCAGAAGCCGATTTGGGAGAAGTAGTGCCATTCCCTTCAAATCAATATGCGCTAAGAACCTTATGCTTTCTATAAACAGACCAGGAATTGTTGTGTATGTCTCACTTAGGGTGCAACTCATAGAGAGATATTTTTATTTACATTTCCCCAATGTGGAGTTGATAAAACAGCGTTGCATTCTTATCTGAATAATAATGATCTTTTTCTCTTTTTATAAAATGCTTCATTAATAAACATTAATTTAGTAAAAAATACCTGAGCTCGACGGTGAAGAATGTACAAACATTTTTAAGTCATTTATAAGCACATTTTTGCATAAATATTTCAATAGATTTTAATATTGTTAACTCTATTTCACAACCTTGGTATATGATTCTATGAAATCATAAAATACTCTAAACACTATACTAGCAATTCCAAGTTTCTAGACTAATTACTGAAAGAATCATTAATTTAGGGAACAAAATTGTTTTTATTCACAACTCAGTCTTTTCTACGCTTTAATTGGAAATATGCTAGAACAGATTGTGCATACTTTTTTATAAAACATATTTGGACCAATACGAAGGTGTGTTTCTTTAGCTGAAACCACAACTATTATATGAAGCAGCAATTTTTGTGTAGCAGGTACTGTGAACTTAGGCTGCTACAATGTACATATGAGACCACTGAGTATTTTAAGCCAATTTAATACTATTTATGACAAATCTCTCTCTTTTTCAATTTTCAGCAGTGTAGACTACACCAGTGAATAAGTTGAGAAAAAAATCCTTAATTAAAATTTTAGCCTTAATCAGGGTTGTTGTAAATACTGATGCATACAGCTATAGGGGAGGAGATTTATGAGGGGAATTGGCTCCCATGATACTGAAGCTGAGAAGTCCCACGATAGGCCACCTGTGAACAGGAGGACCAGGGAAGTCAGGAGCACTGCTCTACTCAAGTCCAAGGACTTGAGAATCCAAGAAGCAGATAGTGTAGCTCTCAGAATAACACCAAAGGCCTGAGAACCCTGGGAGATGTTGGTGCAACTTTTGGAGTTCAAAAGCAAGAAAATGTGGAGATGTAATATCCAGGAGAAGATGGTGTCCTGTTTTCAGAAGGGAAGAGAATTCTTCTTTCCTCGGCCTTTTTGCACCGTGTGGGCACTCAAATATAATGGACGATGCCCACCCACATTGAGCAAGAGAAACCGGTCCTCTGATTCAAAGGCTAATCTCTTCTGGAAATACCTTCATTGATGTGCCAGAAGTAATGTTTACCAGTTGTCTGCATATCCCTGAATCCAGTCAAATTGAAACTAAAATTAACTGTCATACCTTCTTTTCTGTTTACACCATTTTTCAAGCAATTTTTCCTAAAGGGGTAGGGGGTGCATTGAATATTTTTCAAGTCATATTATTATCCCTAGTTCTTGAAATGCTAAATATTTACTTTAGGAGACGTCATCCAACACCATGTGAACTCGGGAGCCTCCAACTCTCATTATCACACACCAACCACAGTTGATCACCCAGAAATAAGCTTCAGTCTAAACTGGACTACCTATTCTGTTTCTCAAACTTTTTGTTACTTTATTTTCGGGAAGCACAAAGATTCTTTCTCAAGTAGCTTATCTGCCACTTCTTTAAGGCCCCATTAGTGATCTCATTTTTTGCTCAAGAGAGTAAGAGGATGACAGGAACTCAAAAGGAAGAAAAGCAGAAGAAAAACAGAAAGAAGGAAAGCGGAGTAGAAAGAAATGGTGGAAGATAGAAAAGAAAAAATTAAGGCAAAAATAGAAACAGAACAATCGCCACAAAAACACCAGAAAAAAACAGAAAAAGCAAGCCAATCTACTGACCATTGTATCCCAAAGTTCTCATCACACTCTCTGGGGCAGAGAAGAGCTACAATAAAAATGAATCAAATATATGCATAAAAATGAATGCGTAAAAAGAGCAATTATGGGGAGCTTTCTTACTCCAACTTTCCCTGAGTCTCAGTCCTCTACTTTGGTTCTGCAAATTCCCTGAGTGATTTTCTGTTTAAGTGTGAAGTTCTAATACACACCTGGCTGGGTAGATGCCCACCAGGCCTCTGAAATCACAGAGGAAAGAATAAGGCGAGGTATATTTAGAAATCTCTTCTTCAATGATTCTAAATGGCACTTCTGGGTGAAAATGACTTCCTTACAATGAAAAGTGCAGCGTATTATTGCACATCCTTTTTAACATATAGATACATTCCAACATTGTTCTCTGAGCTCCCTAAACTACAGTCATTTCATTCAAGGTAAAACCCAATCACTGGATATAAAGTCCACTGAAATAAACAAAATGGTCATTCTAAAAATTTAAAATCAATTTATATTTTGCATAAATGTGGTACAGTCCCCTTAGATCAAACTGGATAAGCATTTTGCAAACTGCTTAGAGAATATTACCAAGAAATGTTAATACCTCCCAATAGTAGATATGATCATGGTATGATCATAAATTGAGCTGAGAAAATACCACATAATAAATTCCCATATCATATAAAATATACTTTTAATGTGATAAACATTCCAAACATTGAAATCAAACAAAGATTGATTTATTTATCCACTCAACAAAAACTTAACTTTTTCCTCTACAGAAATGCTTATTATAATACTATATCCTACAACATTTTAAAGAAAATATACTTAACTAATTGACTGAAATTATTTGTTTTCTTTATTTCACTTTGTGAAGACTTTATTTGCTTTTGAAGTAGTTTAAGAACTTTTTCTAAAAAATATTTTTTCTATTTCATATAATATTTTGTACTATTATTGATGGTTTGAACAACTGATTTTAAACTTCATTAGCAGTATCTTTAAAAATACATTGGCTCAGTGCCTGTTGCACAGCAGTTAGAGTGTTGGCCACGTACATGGAGGCTGGAGGGTTCAAACTGCCCAGGCCTGCTAAACAATGATAACTGCAACAACAAAAACAACAACAACAAATACCCGGGCATTGTGGCAGGCGCCTGTAGTTTCCACTACTTGGGAGACTGAGTCAAGAGAATTGCTTAAGCCCAAGAGTCGAGGTTGCTGTGAGCTGTGATACCTTTGCACTCTACAGAGAGTGACAGTGAGACTTTGCATTTATACATATATATAATGCTTACCTCAGAATTTCAAAATTATAAAAAAGACCTTTAGTAAACCATTTTGCTTTCACTTTCTAATATTCACCTCTATTAACATTGACTTTAAAGATTCCATTACTACTTTAAACATTCATATTTGTACCACAACTATGTTTGGAAACCTTAGTTTCAATTGCATTTAATGTTTGTTCTCTATAGCAAAGGATTAAGGGCATTTTTAAAAAATGAATAGGGTTTTAACAAATTTCATTACTTCCTCCTGTGGATGTCACATAGAGACACAGATGAGGTCACCAATAATACTCCTTGTTGCCTAATAAAGTTTGAGATGTAGACTTTTAAATAAAGTTATTTGTATTTTTAATTAACATACCCAATCGGCATTTTTCTTTCCTGTTCTGACCTTATTTTTCTGTTTCTTTATTTTAGAACGAATTGTAAAGAAATAAATACATTCTATCAATCTATGTCGAACATTTTCAGGAGGGCTCACTTTAGAAAGCAGCTTTGATTTTGGTGGCAGCAGAAGGAGACGGAAGGCGATGCTGGGAAGGTGAATTACAGCTGCCTGTTGCTGCAATTCTGTTATGGCTGTGTCTTCTAAATGCCTCTGCGTTGCAACTTGGGTGAGTTGCAAACATGAAGAAAAGAGCTTAAATTCACTGGAATATTTATGCATTAACTACTATCAGTCATTAGTGGAGACGTGCTCTGGGGTACATTACCTGGCCTTCAAAATTACAGTGCAAGGATCGTGTGTATCTATCACCCGGCAAATGGTTTCTAGGGTTTCACAGTGGAAGTGTGGTGTGGTGTCCAGAGGCACAGTGAGGACCATGTGGACATGCCGGGGCCCTGGGTGTCTCCTCCTGGTGGTGAGCAGCGTTCTTTCCTTCCCACGGTGCAGTATTCCTTCAGGCTCTTCCAAGGCAGTGCTACAGTAAAGACTGATGACCGTCAAAAACCTTATCAAAAACTTTTATTGGAGGTTACTACCAACAATGCTGTATGGATCTCAGTTTTATTTTTAATTAAGAAAGATCATGAAGAAGGATAAAAGAAAGTAGACTGGTGAAGAAGGTGATAAAGTACTACCAGATTTGAAGAACTGTTTATTAATATAGGTATCATTCGTGTATTCTTTTTTTTTTTTTTTTTTTTTGCAGTTTTTGGCTGGGGCTGGGTTTGAACTCACCACCTCCAGCATATGGGGCCAGTGCCCTAGTCCTTTGAGCCACAGGCGCCGCCCTCATTTATGTACTCTGAATTTTAGCCCATTACCTGTTTCCTAAGATTTCTTAAATAAATTTCCCTAATTTCTTCTATCCATAGTAGGTTTTCAGTTAAATATCATTCAACTGAGGACTGTGTGTGTATGTTTTTCAAAACATTGAAATGAGGACTGTGTGTGCATGTTTTTTTTCTCACATTGAATTGTATGTCTTTTTTTTTTTTTAAATGCTATTTTCCGTTTTGTAACTCCAGGTCCCAGGAATAATGAATGGTTAAAAATGCAGTTATAACTTGGTAAATCCTTTCTGCTATGTCAAGCTATGGTTATTTACAGAGTTATGAGTGATCAGAATTTGGTCACTTATAATGACACTAGGAACTAGGACACCTTATATTGAAAAAATCTAATTAACTGTAATACTTTAAAATTGTTGTGAAAAAGTTCCAGAAGTTCTCATACAATCTTGATATCAATAAAAAGTGAGATTATTTTCAAAGGTCAATTTAACAACTTTATTCAAAACCATTGGCTCACACATTTCACTGGTAGCAATTTAACCTAATGATTTGTTGACATATTTCCACAAAGATGTATTCTGAAATATTGTTGTATAGTTAAAACAAATGGGAAACGATTTGACTCAGTGGTAGAATAGGCAAAATAAAATCCATTAATATGGGGATGAGTTATTCATAAAGCCAGATAAGTGTTCGTAATGGACGTACTATTATGTGTAATAAATATCTTATTATGCAAAAATAGAAGTGCTTAAGAATATATTTGGGCAATTTCTGTCTGTCTATTTCAAAAAGAGATAAAACCATGCCCACATTTCAATTGTCACAGAGTCAGAATAAGTAATAAAGACTTGAACTACTTATTTTAAAACTTTTGATGTTGATTTTTGTGTACTACATGCACTTGTTACACCTGTAATTTAAATGAAAGAAATTGAGATCTCAAAGAATTATGTCCATTTTAATGAAACTCTATGCAAGTCTCAATGATAAACACCTGAAATTCAGACTATTCAAAGTCTCCAATTATTTGAAAGAGTAATTCAGACTCTGATGGAAGTTTTGTTTTACTGCCATGTTAAAGCAAGATTACATGAATTTTGAGAACGCCTACTTAGGTGAAAATTAAGAAATTACTTTTGGGTGGCACCTGTGGCTCAAAGGAGTAGTGCGCTGGCCCTATATACCAGAGGTGGTGGGTGCAAACCTGGCCTCGGCCAAAAACCACTTAAAAAAAAATTACTTTTTAGGTTAACTTGATAACAATGCCAAGATTTAAATTTATAGCAAACTATGTACTACAAACCTATAGATTTTACTTGGAAACTAAGGCTACTATAACTAAATTAAATAAGCAATCAGCATCCTTATCTCTTTTTGTGAGCATTTAATTCTAAACACAGGAAATGTTTACCAAAAATAATCTACCATTGTTAAGCTTCCATCATTCCCATTAACATTTAAATTTTCCAAAAATAGGGGTTTCCATTTTTTGATGCATTTACCATTTTCCTCTTGAATAATTAGAATGTCAAGGGAAAATAATTTATTTAGATTATGTTGCTTCATTCTATAAGTATAAATGTTGCTTGTACAAATGCAACCAATCCACCTGTTTCCTGCTGGTGTGCATCCACAAATAATCCCATTGGCTGAGTCAACATAATATACTGATATCAAATGCATGGCTGTTCATTACCACATTTGGGGGATAACAAATAATTCTAATAAAACATTCATCATCATTTACAAAAAAATTGCAGCCAAAATAGGAAACATGTTACTTAATATCATGTTTCTTTTTGCTAGAGACAAATAAGATTATTCCATTTGTGCTGAGAAATTACATCCTAATCCTCATATCTCATTTCAGTGACCCAGATGACTGAGAAATCATGACTCAGGGATTTAAAAACTAAAAGAGAATCACTATGAATCTTATATGGCCCCAGTTGTTTTATATGACATAAATTATCTGGTAAAAACTTTGAGTCCTTGTTCGATTATCTCAATTGTGTGATTTAAGAGGAACACACAACTAGGTATTTTAATCACGGGATAGAACAGCTATAAAAATAAACAAATCAAATAGAAATACAGATAGTGATAAATTTGTGTTATCTGTCTGGATATATATAAAAATAACTAGAATTTGAATTCAATAAAACTTTTTCATACTATTGTTTATGCCATATGTGAAAAGTAAATATAGTTTCATTGGAAAAGTACTGATATATGAGTGCAGTGGAGGATGTAGAAATCCAGAAATAATTACAAGGCCCTTCCAGTTTGACAAAAGAAAAAAGAAGACCACATCAACACAATCTTGAACACATTTATAATTTGTTCATAGGGAACTATTTATCATTTTAGTTTTCAATTTTGTTATCCGCTTACAAGCTAAATGTCATAATCAAAGTTGTCCAGTTCACTTAGTGAGCCATAAATTGAATTTGACCTTCCAATTTAAATCTTTTCAAGTTAACGTAGATTAAAATTAGTGGGTGTAAAAAGTATTATTTAAGTGTATAATAAGTATCAAAATATTTACCTGCAAATTCAAATGGATTTAAGGCACTAGATTAATAAGGCATAATTTCTTTATATTTTATCGTGTTTAATCTAGTGAGGAAGGAAAAAGAAGGAAGACTTTTTAAAAAGATTTATTTTTCTATGAAGAAAAACGTGTGACAATTTTATAATGTCTAACTTGCTCTAATCTGCTAACTAATAAGCAGTCTCAAACTGATGAGACAGGAGGAACTCAAATATTGTCAAATGACAAAACCTACCCAATACCAAAAATCCTTATAGAGAATAACCATGGGAGTCAAAAAATACTTTGCTTGGAAAGAGAGCTGTGAAATTTACAAATTAGGATTTGAAATCTTTGGCGGTGAGGCCTCTGTTTGTTCCAATTCAGTAAAACTGAACAATACAAAATCCTGGCCGTTCAGGGAGACTCATGATGTCAGTAGACAGTGGTGATAGGTAACAGGATGACAAAAATATGGTTCATAATAATGGGGCAAGAGAGGAGATGTATGGAATGATTTTAAAAATCGAGGTCCTCACCCTATTATGTGATTTTATGAAGCCCAACAGCACTTGGTAATTACTTATCCAAATTCCTCCCACGATGAACATTTTGTTTCTAAATATATGTAGATTATTACTAGTGAAAACCAATATAAAGCATTTATCATCTTAGTATCTTATTATTTCCTTTTAAAACTTGTCACATTTGTTTTGTTTTGAGATAACATGAGATGAAAAACCTAAGCTTCATACATGGCCTACTACATGTCAATCTTTGAAGCTTTCAGATGCTATATCCCTCCGTCCCCTTCTCATCAGACCACAGGACAAATATTTATATACTCACCCACTATTTTTTTACATCTGCTGATGAAATACTTTTAAAAACTCGGTATGTGAATGCAATTCTACCTAACTCATATCTCTTACTAATGACATGTCCAAAAGGGCTTTTATAGTTGATCTTCTCTGATTTACCAGTTTGAATCAATTCATGTTAATATTTCTTTTTACACATCGATGTGGATTTGCAATTTAACACAAATTTTGTAGTGGGGAACCAGCCCAGACACATTATTGGTTTCCTTTCTTATGGCCTGGTGGGGTGAGCCATTGATGTAGGATTATTAGGAAAATTATAGAGAATTCACAGGCAAAGACAAAGAGATAATTTTAAGAGCAGGGAGGCAGCACAGCCTTCTTTGTGAGGCTCCCAGTATGCTGCCCTCAAGTATCCGACTAGCTGTGTATGTGTTTCATCCATCAGTGTTTCAGTACTAAATCTCATGAAGGCAAGGGAAGCAATCGCATCATGGTTCTTGCTGCACTTGTATTTCTATTAACTAGACTAATTCTATAACTAATTACATTAATTGTAAGGATTTACTTGCTACTTTCTATTGTTTTAAGGTATTTATAATCTTAACACAAGCACAGAGTCTTGACAAGGTAAACAGAAGTTTGACTCAAGGAAAAAACCCTAGCTGACCCCCAGTCACACATCACAGATGTGACATGTTAATACTCTGACAGCCTTGCGTCCAGACAGACAGACTCCTCTGGCCAAACTAAGATGACAGCAGAAGAGAGATTTTGTCTGTTTATGTGATCTGGAGCAAATCTTCCTACGTTGAACAAGTTCTAAAGATTCCACATTCTTTACTCCCTCAAAGCCTGTAGCCCACAGCTGTGGCTGTGCAGCAGCTGGGGGAAGATAGGGGATAATCAACACACCAGGCTCCAGAATATTAAAGTGACACGGTCTCGTGCTTTGCAGTCAAAGTCAGGAATTTTATTCCAAATCAATATTTCCTTCCCCCTTTTTTTTTTTTTTTGGTTTTTTTTTTTTTTTTGCAGTTTTTGGCTGGGTCTGGGTTTGAACCCACCACCTCCAGGATATGGGGCTGGCGCCCTACTCCCCTACTCCTTTGAGCCACAGGTGCCAACCATCAATATTTCCTACTACTGTTTTTGATTTTTGTCTATACTCTGTAATCCTATTCCTAGTTTTTTCTAATCTACTTACAACTAATAATTGAATGTTGGTTTCAAGTTTATAAAAGCACATCAGATGTGACTTTTACTTTACGTATTTCCACATGCACTCTTCAATATTTAAATTCAACACACAAATGTATACATAACATATACAAAGATACATATTATGAATATACTTTTATGCATACGTCAGATTCAGACCAACTGACTCTTTTAAGGAATATGCTCTGTTTTCCATTTTAAAAGGATAATTTCACAATCATTGTGTTGTTTTGCTAGTCATATTTAATGGATAAAACTGAATATAATTTTATCTGCGCTTTTTTTATTTTGAGTGGTCATGCTATATTAATTCAATGTATTACAATTAATAACATCAATTATGATGAAGTCTTTAGTTTTCAACGTGTTTTCAGGGCAGGGTTTTATTTTAATTTTACAAAAGAGCTAATCTAAGTCAAGCTCAAAGGTCAAGTTTTAAGTTACATAAGCATCAGAGAAATTCTAGATCCAACGGTCCAAACTTCTTACTATTTACTCAGTACTCCATAACTCAAAGGTCATTTTTAAAGGTATATATTGCATAATACTGAATGCAAAAATTATTTTATTTTATTTTTACCTGAAGTATTTTGTTCAGAGTGATCACTTTAGGGACCAGATTTTGAGCGTATGTCAACATAAAAGATGATGATGACATACATAATTATGATAGATTGTCTACATATTTGATCTGAATATAGGTTTCAAACAAACTCATTTTCCTGCTATTATATTTAGGGAATAGTTTAAACTGCTTGCAGTGTGAGTTAGCTTTGTTACCAGCTGTCTTCCTAGTTGTTGATAAAGATAAATCACTCTCAGGTGTTTATTATTTCTTTGCGTTAGGAACATTCCAAATCCACATTTTTATTTTAAAAGACCATTTAAAAGATCATTTCATTCTTTCTTTTCACAACTTTTATTTCTTTCCACACCTTACTCCTCTACAACCAAATACATCTTAGACCTGTCATCACAAGTAATAATTAGCTGTAAAACACTTTAATGTACCACTATCTTATGTTATCTTACACTAAAATTTTATGGAATAAGTATCTTTCATTTTATTGATATTTTCAAACCCTCATTTATATTTTCAATACTCAAAGTTTTGCTCTACAATCCTACTATATTTCTTCCCTTCTTTTACACATGTTCTGTTCAACCTTAGATCATGCCCCTCTTTCTCAGGTTGGATCCAGTAAAGTAAGGCCTTTGCTTCTCATCTTTCTATGTTTTTTTAATATGACAATATTTGATACAATAGTGATACAATAATAAACACCTTAATTAACTCTTCCTTCTATGTCAGTTGTTCTAAAGTCATCAATAGAGCAATAGAGTACAGTCACACTTTTTTCTTTATCACTACTCTCATCAGTCTGAATTGGTTGTTAATCTCTTCCTATGCATTTTAGGAGCTATATAGGTACTTTAACCTGACATTTTCATTCATATCCCTTAATAAATCCCAGTATGCTGGTTGATTATACTTTGTGGTAATTTGTTTTTCTTAAACATATTGAAAAATATATATGTCATTAACTTTTCAACACGTTGAGAAAAAATTCATCTAGGTAGATGTCAGGGCAATCCACAGTCTAATTTAATTGCTGTAGTATTTTAAACAGATTCCTACTCTTGGCAATACAGAATGCATTCTTCTCTGTACATTATTATGGTATTTCATACTACACAGAATTTGTTACTTAACATAATTGTACTATGAGCAAATGCATATTCTCCTGTACATTATTCCATCTCCACATTAGTCATGTGTCATTAAAGATAGATGTCACGATTTTCTTTTTTTTCTTTTTTGTTTTCTTTCATTGTAATTTTTGTTGTTGTTGGGGAGTTGTTGAGAGTACAAGGAACCAGGTTACACTGATTGCATTTGTTAGGTAAAGTCCCTCTTACAATCATGTTTTGCCCCCAAAAGGTGTGGCACACACCGAGATCCCACCCACCTCACTCCTTCCCTCTCTCTGCTCTTCTTTTCCCCACCCCTCCCTCATTCTTTTTCCCTATCACTGCATATGTCAACATATTTAAATGCACCCTTCAATAACCTAATCATTGACAAAAAGACATAATTTCAAATTATTAGATCACTGTTATCGTGTTGTCATTACTGTTATTTTTATTTATTTATTTTGAGACACAGTCTCAAGCTGTCACCCTGCATAGAGTGCTGTGGCATCACAGCTCACAGCAACCTCCAATTCCTGGGCTCAAGTGAGTCTCTTGCCTGTGCCTCCCAAGTAGTTGGGACCACAGGCGCCTGCCACAATGCCTGGCCATTTTTCGGTTGCAGCCGTCATTTTTGTTTGGCGGGCCTGGGCTGGATTCGAACCTGCCTGCTCAGGTGTACGTGGCTGGCGCCCTAGCCGGTTGAGCCACAGGCGCCGAGCCCATTACTGTTATTTTAAATATAGATAATGTATTGCAAACCTACAATGTGAAAACTGCTACACAATCTTTTAATTGATCATTGTTACTGCTCTGTGAAAAAGGCATTTAAAGTAATAAAAGGTAAAACATCTGAAGCTTATAGAGTTGAGGTAAATTATTAAAAGCTGTATAGCTAACTAAGTTTCAGATTCATTCCTCAGACCCAATTTTACACATAATCCAAACCCAATTTTACACATAATCTATACACAAATTGTTTTAGTTCAAACAATTTGTGTATAGATTGTGTGTACTAAAACAAATGAAGGATTTCCAATATATAAATAAAAGTATACATATACAAAATATTGCCTCAGTCTAAATGCCTTTGTAATGTTACCCACTTTCTTGCTGCTATCATTTCTATCCCCATTCAAGCATTTCAACTCACTCTCATCTGTTGCTGCAGTTCTTCTTCCTAAACTATCTGCATGATAAAAAATGATTGATACAGGCAAAAATACTAGGCACACATAAAGCCATGTGCCCTTTACATCTATAAATAAATTGTATTAATGTTCAAAATTATCCATTTCAGTAATGATATCTATACCTATTAACAAACTTTTCTAAACATCCAAACTAATTCAGTTATTAAGTGTTTCAAATAAATGACACATTCTTAAACTAAGTGAATTTCCATGAATTTAAAAAACATATAAAGCTGGGTTTTGTCCCCAATCTCAATTGATTTAGAAAATTTTCAACTACCTTGGAAGTTTTTCTAATAGCATCCTTCCTTTCCCTTTGAGAGGCGTAGTTCAGTGGGTTAATGGTAATTTCTGACTTTTTACAATGTTTTCCTTATTCAATTAAGCAGGATTATTTTAAATACCCAGTAAATCCTATGACAATGGGCCGTCTACCAAACTTCCTTTTGCCTAGTCACAGTTTTGTGATCAAAATCTATATTATATACGATTTCCTGCCCCTATACCAGGACATGGTAGTCCCTGAGCCCCTGGCTAGTAGTGTTAGCTAAGACTCAGCTAGCAGGTGAAACACATCCGTAGTTAGAGTGGATATGATTGAGAGGAAAAGATAATATTGTTACATATTTTGTACCTAATTTTGTAAGATTCCACAAATAATGTAAATATTTTACAAATCAAGTAATTGCTAAAAGAAAAAAAAATCCCTTTAACCATTTCACAATTATTAACCTTTTTTTTTTCTTCTTTTCCTTGTTCTATAGACCAAGTTGTCATTTGGAATCATTTCTTTTCAGTTTGAAGAGCTTCATCCTTTCATATGAAATGTAATTTTGTTAAATAGATGGGAAAAATAAATTTTAAACTTTAAACTTTTTTTTAATTTCCTTTTTTAATTAAATCATAGCTGTTTATATTAATGCAATCATGGGGTACAATGTGCTGTTTCTTATAAACTTTTTTTAATGTTTGAAACACTTCAAACATTTTTTTCCAACTTCTTCGAGTCAACTCCATTGTTGATGCAAAAAGTTATTAACAATATAATGTGTTTATTATTCTCTGAGTCCTGTAAATATTTGCTTTTTGCATTTGAATTTTTTCAGTTTGACTATGGAATGCATATTAGTGATTTATTTTTTAAATTTTCTTGTTTACTTTTCTTTGAATGAGAACTTTAGAATTGCCTAAAAATAATCTCTTGAATTTAAGCAGCACTGTAATCTCCACTGTACAACTAACTGCTATTTGACTTTTGGGCATTTGCAATGTTAGAGAAAACAGACAGGCTTATCACATTTTGCATGGACATGGATTATATACCTTGCAAATACAAACTATGATGTATGCTTATTTGATTATAATTTAGTATCCATAATTAAGTTAAAAAATTTTATATTATGGATTATGTATACATATATCACACACAAAAACATATTCTCACGTACACATATATTATTGAGAAGATTTTTCATTCCAAATTTACTTTTTCTTTGAAACATCTTACTTTATTCAATATAAGTCACATGATTTGATGGAGTGAAGTATGCCTGAAATTTCTACAGCAGCAAGGAAAGAAATTTAGAGGATGTGACAGAAGGTCACTGGGAGAGCTAGTGAGAGAATACCAAGCCTCGGATTTAGGACAAAATGCAAAGTCAAGTGGGTTTAAGAATAAAAAGAAGGTAAGAAATTTGAAACTTCACGTAACATTTTTTTATAGAAATTTTTTATGTACATAACGAGAACTACTACGTTAGGCACTGAAAGAGAATGACATTTTATTGATTGTGAAAATATTTTAATAAAATAATACATAAATATTTTAGAAAACTTGATTTTAAAACTTATGTAAAAACTGAGATTATAGCTTTATCATAGTTCTGCCTAAAAGTCTAATACTTTTCTTTCCTTCCTGCTCTGACAAATAATTGTTTTAAAAATCCCTTTTCCTTTTTAGAAGAATATAATGTAATATCGAATGCTTTGAAACTACGTACATCAATTTTTTTTATCATTTTCCAACTTTACTTCCATATTTTTTATAAATACACTATATGTTACATTAGCTAGCATATATCTATGACATAATTATGTTAATATTAAAATATAATGCATTATATATTGTATAATGGCATATTACATTCTATACTATGCATAATATCTTTATATACTTAATATTTACATTCATATAGCATATTTATGTTCTTTCTGTTTGTATTTGTGTATATGTGTGCTCAATCATTCGATAGTAAATTGCAGATGTTATGAACATTATCCCATTTTTTCAGGTCTTTCCCTAATAGCAGGCATTAAAATTAAGCAAGGTAATTAAAATGCAGTGAATTCAATGATGATACAACATGTTTACCTAATAAACAGTACATATTGAAGTTTACCATTGATCTTAGAAAAAGTTCCTATTAACTTTTTATTAAAATTTTCTAATTCAAGTTCTAAAAAAAAAAATCCACCATTGATTTACTTACAAGAACTTTTTAGTCTTCCTTTAGTCTGGAGTGACTTTTTCATTCTTTCTTTATCTTTATGGATATTAAATATTTATTTCAAATTAATATAAGGGTATAAAAAATTAGGTTATATTGTTTGCATTTTTAAGATAAAGTTTCCTTCACCCAGGGAGTGTGCTGTATACCCTTTCATCGTGTCTATTAGGTGAGTGCTGGAGTCCAGTTCCTTCAATTTGACTTTGATGAATTGTTGCCTCATAGAGAATCTCAGATTATGTATACTAGGCAGGGATATTGTTTAAATGATATATTGTCTTTCTCAGTGTGTCACACCCAGAGGCATGACATTTCAGTTTGCCTCATTATTGGTGACATAACTTTGATCTCTTGATTTAAGTGAGATTTGCTTTCTGGATTTCCATGGATTACTGTATGGAAAAGGTACCATTTAACCTTAGAGATTAGTAGTACTTAATTTACTTGGAGAGATTTTTGAAGCCATGTTAATAGTTTTTCTCCACTGAAATAAGATGCAATGGTTTTTAGACCCTTTATTAATCTTGCCTAATTCAATCATCATCACGATTATTGCAAAACAGTTAAAAAACGTTAAATGTGTATAATTCCCTTCACTTCTCACCATTATCATCCACCTGTCATCTATAAATCTGTAGGTTATTCTAAAGATTGACAAACAGGGAAAATAGGAAATTATGGTTAAATGTACCTTTATTTACCTTTATTCATTAAAAATTATACAAAATATTTACAAAATATTATCTGAGTGTTGGTCATCTCTTTGCAAAATTTTATAATGAATATTTTGTAAATGAAAGTGCATTTACCTACAATTTCTCCTTTTCCCAACATATGACTTTGGGGACATATCTCTATGTACACACATAAACATACATATTAATTAATTTATAAATTTCTCAGAAAATTCCACAAAGAATATGTCTGAATATATATGTATATGTGTGTACATGAATGTATTCAATATCTAATATATAAATTAATGTATGACATTTTAAAGCTACTTGCAATTTATTCTTTGGCTTAACATTGATAAGACTCTTCAATTAGAGGAAAAAATCATATTCAAATTTTGTTTGATGATTTTGGAATAGTGTGCATTAAAATATTTAATATGTGGGCATGCTTACTTACCTTTGAAGGTCTATTTAATATCTTAAGAAAGATGAAGTTGGTCTAGAAATTGTTTTTTTTCCTATTTATCTTTCTAACAAATAATATGCATACACTGAATTTTCAAAAAAGTATCTACAATTTAGGCACATTTTAATAGTCCTTTAATGTTATTCTACATAATAAATATTTTTAATGTACACTAGTACATTTATAAATGTTTATTCAGTTTTCCGTGGTCTCTCTTTTTTTTTTTTTTTTGCAGTTTTTGGCTGGAGCTGGGTTTGAACCTGCCACCTCTGGCATATGGGACCAGTGCCCTATTCCTTTGAGCCACAGGCACCACCCTTTCCTTGGTCTCTTTAGCACCCATCCTGCTTATTTTGCTCTAGGACTCTAAAACATGGATTACCATGAAGTAGGGCTGATTTTTCAATCCTGCCTATCATTGTGTCTGTAATCTTACTCTAAAAATAAAAATGATGTAGAAGAACTGATCTCTTCATTCAATAATTTGTTTACTCTTTGAGAATTTAGAAAAACAGTAGCAGTGCCAAAATTTTCATAGCTTCGTGTGTGTATGTGTGTGTGTGTGTCTGTACATATTTTATAATCTGTTACTCTTTTTATAAATGTGGTGTATCCATTGTCTGCTATTTTATTTGTGAAAAATGTTGTATTTTTCACCTGAAATTCAAAATATTCACATTTATGTATTTTATTTCCTTTTAAACTATTACAGGAAATATATTTTTAAGTTCAAAATTCTAACTATTAGTACTGCATAGAAATATATTAGTCAATTTATTATTCTTACAACAATTCATCTTTATTTGATTCACTTGAACTTTTTATGCAGCTGGTAATGCAATTTTTAAATAGAGCTAGTATACCCTTAATTTTTCCAGTTATTTGTTTGACTTGTATCAGGTAGTACCACAGAAGCTCTGTAGTTTGGACTCTCTCCACTGGGTAGATGATGAACTACCATTTTTCTGTGTATTATTATTTAAACTGTGAAGTTACACATCTGTGTTCTAGTACAGAAAGAGTTTCAATCTGTGGTATCTGTTGTTCCATCCCCTTTTTTGTTTCTGATTGAAGTTATTAGAGATTTTACTTTTCTGTTTCTAGTTAATCTGCCCAAAGCTTTATCGAGTTTATTTAGTTTTTCAAAGCTCCAACTCTCTCCTTTAATTTTCTGAATTATTCTCTTATCTTCAATTTCATTTATTTCTGATTTAATTTTGGTTATTTCTTTTCTTCTGCTAGGTTTGGGATTAGATTGCTCTTCTAGTTCTTTGAGATGCTTCTTTAGGTTGTTGATGCATTTTTTCCTTGTTTTTCGCATGTAGGTATCTAATTTGATAAAGTTCCCTCTTATGATGGCTTTTGCAGTGTCACACAGAATTTGTTGCTTGTAGCTTCATTGTTGATATGTTTGAGGAAGTTAATGATTTCCTCCTTTATCTCTTCCTTGACCCAACTTTCATTCAGAATGAGGTTATTTCGTTTCCATGCTTTTGTGTGGGGAAGAAAATTTTTGGAGTTGATTTACACCTTTTTTGACTTGTGGTCTGAGAAGATTCAAGGTACAATTTCAATTGTTTTGATTTAATTGAGGTTTGATTGTGTCCTAACATATGATTTATTTTGGAGAATATTCTGTGGGCTAATGAGAATAATTTATATTGCTTTCCTTTGGGGTTGTGTGTTATGTATATGTCTGTTAAGCACAGTTGTTCTATAATTGTGTTTCAGTCTCTTGTATCTTTATTTAACTTCTTTCAGAGGATCTTTCTAGCTCTGTAAGAGGAGTGTTAAAGTCCCCTGTTATTATGATGTTATGAGCTATGATATTGCTCAGATCATTTAAAGTCTGTTTCATAAATCTGGGAGTATTTCAGTGGGTGAATAAATATTTAGAATTGAAATGTCTTCTTCTTGTGTGGTTCCCTTGACCAATATGAAGCATCTATCTTTGTCTTTTTTGACTTTAGTTGCTTTAAATCCACTTGTATCTTAAAATAAGGTTGCAACTCCTCATTTCTTCTTGATTTCCATTTGCCTGATATACTGTTTTCCATTCCTTCACGCTGAATCTTGTTTTGTCCTTTGAGGTTAGGTGTGTTTCTTGGATGCAACATATGGATCACTTGTGCCTTGTTATCCAATCAGTCAGTCTGTGCCTCTTCAATGGGGATTTTAAGCCATTACCATTAACTGAGAGAATTGGTAAATGTGGTAGAGTTCAATTCATCTTATTTTGTCCTTTGCTTAATTTTATCCTTTGCATCTTTGTGGAATCTGGGATTTGTCATTTAGTTTCTGGGTGTTTACTTTGTGGGTGGTCCATTGTGATGGTTAGTGGACGAATAGGTCTGAGTATCCTCTATAGAGCTGGGCTTATTGTGTCAAATTTACTCAAAATTTGCATATCAGTAAACGATTTGATTTCTCCATCCATTTTAAAGCTTAGTTTAGCAGGATATAGAATTTTAGGCTAAAAAATTGTTTTGTTTAAGAAAGTTAGTTAGATGACCATTATCTTCTAGCTTGAAAAATTGCAGTGGAGAAGTCTGCTATCACCTAATGGATCTTCACTGTAGGTCTGTTGGTACTTACTCCTGGCTGCTTGCAGGAATGTCTTGACTTTGGACAGGGTCATTATGATTTGTCTTGCAAAGCTCTGTTTGAGTTGAGATGACCTGGGTTTTGATATCCCTCTGAAAAGAGTGTGTCAGAATCTTTGGTGATACTTGCAAAATGTTTATTTATAATATCCTCCAGTCTGACTTCCTTTCCTTTGGGGGGTTCTTCTTCTCTGTCTGGGATCCATATCATTCGTATGTTTGAACACTTGGTGAAGTTCCATGGTTCCCCGAGGAACTGTTCTTCTTTCTCTCTCACTTCTCTGTCTCTGTATCCACTCTGTGTTAGCTCCAGAGACTTATCCTCAATGAATCCTGAGATTCATTCTTCTCCATGGTCTAATCTGCTATCAAGACTTTCTACTGCATCTGTGATTGACTCCTTCAGTCCCCTAAGCTCTGCCATATCCTTTCTATATTCTTTATATCTTTCATTCATTTTTATTCTCTATGGAGTCAGGTGTCAATTGGTTTTACTTATTCTGCAACATAGTATATGATAAATTTGTATCTGCCTCCACTTTAGAGTTCATTATATTTAATTTTCCATTTATATTATGTACTTCAATAAGACTGGTAACTTACATATTTATACTTATATGAGATGAGAAGTATGTTATGTTTCTCTTTAAATTTCCATTGTATAAATTGAAACAAAATTTGCTACAACTACAATAGTTATGAGATGTTACATAAATATATAAAATATGAACCAGTAAACATCTAATGGCTTTCACCATATATCATATATACTCAAATGCATTATTAAACAATGTGTTCATTTATGCTGAACATTAGTCCAGAAATGTTAATACCTTCCTAAAGATAATACTGTGGGTTATTTAGTTTTGTAAATTACACACTATCAATTGGAAGCTGAGGTTGCATTTAAAGATAATCCTTTAAATGTCTGTGAATAGTGAAAAAAAATACCTGATTTTTATGTACATTACATTCTAGATATGTAAGAGTAAACTGAAAGAACAGAAAACTTGGATCTTCATTACATTTATTATGTTAGAGGCAGAAAACCAGATATATCTGAAAGTAAGAAAGCTTACTTTCTTTTTTAAATCAACAATAATTAATGTTTATTAAGCAGCTATCACATATCAGGCATAGTTCTTAATTTTTGTTCATTTTGCAACCTCCCTGCCCAGAATCCTACCATTTGCTGAGAGCACAACTTTTCCCTTCACAACAGCCCCAAAGAATATGAAATACTTAGGAATATACCTAACAAAAGAGGTGAAGGACCTCTATAAAGAAAATTGTTGATGCTCATTGTGATGACATCACCCAAATCGTTGTGTTAAGTGTCACCAACACACACACTCCTAACATCACCCTTACTATCAAGTATAGTATGCTTTGCTAAAGAAAATATTCTCTATGTCTTCCCAAAGAGCATAGTTACCTATGGGATAGAGTATATTGATGACAAATTCTCTAAGCTTTGTATTCTTTCTTTTCTGTGAGAGCAATCCTTATATTTCTTCTTTCCTTACTATTTTCCATGAATTTCTCCAAGTTTTAGGAGGAATTGTAGCTAAATGACCACACTATTTCTTAGGAATCTTGCTAATGTGTTAAATTCTGAACCTGAGAATAGCACCCCCATATCAATAAACTCTCCATTCTAATCATATGTTCTATTCTTTATCCATCTCTCTCATTGAGTCCCATTCACATTGTTCTGGCTGATACTGATCTTGCAGCTACATATTGGGGTATTCTCTTTCCAACCATAGTTGGCCTGGCCATACCTGGCTGAATTATGATATGACTTCTCCCTACTTGTTTGTCTATGGCTCAGGTGGGGAGAAAGGGACACGTTCATAAAGGATGTGGCTTTTCTATTAGGAGATATCTTTCTGCTTTAGCTTAAATCAGGGAAGTCTTGCCTGCCTTTTACTTAGAAAGAAAGGTGACTCATACAGGCATGAAAGATCAGGAGAATTATGGAAATTGACTGTTTTAGTTGTATCATCCTATATGTTCTCATCTCATGTTTATGGTTTTTACCCTTAGAAAGCCATGGCCTTGTATTGGGCACAGGTACCTTGGCTAGTTTGAAAACTTAACTTCTTCAGACTTTTGCTATTCTGATTAAGTCCTGATATGGATACAAAGATTTCTCTTCATTTTGACTTTGGGAAATGAGACACTTTCCACACTTTTCACATGCTGACAAGGAGGTCCCTGGATTTAATATTTACTTTTATCAATGACTAATCAACCTCAGCCTTTAATTTTTTTTTTTCTCCAGAATATCAGTTGCCCTAAGCAACAACCATGTGGTTCTACTGGGCATATAATTACTATTTCCCTCACATTCCTAAATACATTGGTACAGAACAATTACTAGTTTAACACTAATATAATTTCACTGCCTTGAGAGTTTTAATAATTGCACTGTTTTTTAATACCAGGGACTATCCATGGTTCACTTACTATCAGAAATATAGTCCTTATCATACCAAACAACATGTGATCCAAGTCCAGAATGCCTTGTTAATATCTACTTCTCTGGGTACTAACATTTGTAGTTTGGTTTTCTTAGGAGGCAAATTCTATAATAGTATTCAGAAAGTTCACTGCACAGTTATCTTGGAGTAAAATATAAAATTAGACACTGTAGATTTTATTGGAGTGGAGGTTCTAACCCATCTCTGCTGGAAGAAAAGAAAGCAAAATTGTTAGAAGGAGACATAGGGCTGAAATGTAGTCACAAGTCCTGAGCCAAGAGCAAAGGGAGTTCTGAGGCAGGGATGGTGCTGTACACTTATTCCAATTTGGGGCACTAGGATCAGGCATGGAATAGGCATTTTATTTGGCCCATGGCAAAGGGTCATAAAGTATGTGTCAAACAGCTCTTTTCAGATGAGGGTAATATTATAGGAGGTTTAACAAGATGAGGAGTGGCAGTCAGAGGGACACTAAGTAGTTGTGGCATAAGTCATTCCATTCTAAAAGAGAATGGCTGGCAAAACAGAGGATCTAAACCACACTAAATATCATTTAGGCATTTAAAAAAAACACTGGATCCATTACTAAACACTCTTCTAAAAGGAAAATATGGATCCTCATGATTTTATTTCAACTACCCAAAAAATCAAGAGATAAATAATCTTAATATTTTGCACATTTCCAGAGAATAAGTGAAATTAATACATACTCAGATATTTTTTGAGGTCTGAGTAACATTGGTCCCCAAAATGTACAAGAACAAAGAAATTTTGTCATGAATATAAATACAATAATCTCAAACAAGAACTTAGTGTCACAAAACCAACAATCTGCTATTTATAAACATGGCACTATAGCATTAACAACAGAGGTTGTTTTGTGAGTTTAAGACATGTTAAAGCAATCATTCTAGAAAGTGAAGGACTTAAAAAGCATAACACTGACCAAGTCATGAAGAAGGATGAGATGGGAATATAAATACTAATGAACAGTTCAGATTTTTAATAGATCTATTTGTGCAAATATTAAATAAGGCTTAATCAGACAGATTTCTGCTTCGATCCATCATGTTATACCATCACAGGTTTACTTTCCATGCATAAACAAAGAAATTGCAATAAAATTAGAATAAAATAAATAAACCAAGAAAACACTCTAATACAACTAACTTCTAAAAATTTTCTTTTATTTTCAGCATACTTTCCCTATGTGTCACTTAATATTGAACCTGGGTCAAAGGAGATTATAATTGTTATAAAATACTCAACAGTTCTATGAACACACTTAATAATTTCAAAAACATAAAAAAGTAGAAAAGCTAATTACAAGAATACTGGTATATACTCTTGTATTTGTATAATACAAGTAGAAAAGTAGTAAAACTAATTACGAGAATAGTTGTATGTATTCTTGTATTTGTATAATATAATAGTTGTTTGCTTCCTAAGGTGCGTCTCATTCCAAGTATGATGCCATGTAATTATTAGTTTTATCCTTGTATGTACCATGCATTTATCTTTATTGTGGCCACATGGGGGCTATCAAGACATCAAGTGTTAGCAAACTGAGGAATATTTGTATAGCTTAAAGAGTTTTCTCACTTCACTGATAAGAAATAGAAACCTAAAGCAGGGTATGTGATAAACATATGCATTTGTTATAAACTAGGCTAGAGGAAAAAGAATGCCTGGGGTAGAAAGTGTCACTGTGTCTTGGGTAGCCTGAGGGTCCTGATGCCTGAGACAGAAAAACTGAAGGAGACACAAGGGTGCTAAAAACTTTGCCCCCCTTTGTATGTTCTTCAGAAAATGTTTTATTTCTTATTTTACAAAATTAGCAATTCTTATTTTAAGCAATTTCAGTGCTCTTAATTATATATCTCCAAGTATCCAAAAAACTAGTGTTAGAGAAACAAAACAAACACTGGTGGACTCTACTTGGTATAAATGCTAACATTTCTTAAAAACAAACTTGAAGTTACCGATTTGGTGTCTGCCTCATAGTATCAGTATACAAATTAGCACATATGATAATTTTTTTCATAGCTGTAATATGAATTGTGTCCTTTGTTAGGTTATGTGTTTAGATAAGTTGCTTAGTTTATCTATTAGATAAAATGTAATAAATAATTTATTTTCAATATATGTTATAAAGTACTCATCATTAAAATAATGCATTGAAATGTGTGAGGTATACATAATCAATTTTAACACCATGTTGCACATGTAACATATATTAAAAGTTTTCATCCTGTTTCAGTCTTTTATTGTCATCTATCCTGTTTTCCCATTCATTGAGTAAGGATTCTTTTCCCAGGTGTATGTCACTGTCTGCTTTATCAAAGATCAGATGGCAATATGAGGATGATTTTCTATTTGGGTTCTTTGTCCTCATCCATTAGTTTATAACCCTGTTCCTGTGTCAGTACCGTAATGTTTTGATTACTCTAGTCTTGTAGTATAGCTTGTAGTTGGGTAAACTGATGCCATTCAATTTATTCTTTTTGCTTCCATATGGGGTCTTTTCTGGTTCTGCTGTAGCATCTAATTATTTTTCCAATCTGCGAAAATGATGTTGGTATTTTAATAGGGAGTAATTTGAAACTGTAAATCACTTTGGGTAGTATAACTATTTAACCAGTTGTGATTCTGCTGATCCATGAGTATGATATATTTTCCCTTTGGTTACATCCTCTGTGATTTCCTTCTTTAGTGTTTGTTAGTTCCTTCTGTAGCGATCTTTAACCTCCTTGGTTAAATATATTCATAGGTATTTTATTTTCTTTGTTGCTATTGTTAAAGATCTTGAGTCTTTTATTTAATTCTCCACTTGATTGTTTTGGAATATAGGAATGCTAAAGATGTGTGCACATTTATTTTATATTCTGAGACTCTGCTGAACTTATTTATCAATTCTAGGAGGAATCTTTGGGGTTTTCTAGGTACAAGATCATATCATCAATGAAGATCATTTGTCTAAGCTTCTCTTTTCCAATTTTAGTAAATTTCCTTTGCCTGATTGCTCTGGCTTGGACTTATAGCACTATATTGAAAGGAAGTAGTGCCAGCAGGCAAATTTATATAAGTTCCATTCCTAAGTGGGAATTATCCATTTTTTCCCCATTCATTATTATTTTGGCTATGGGTTTGCCATGTATGGCTTTTATAATTTTAAGACATCTTTCATCAATACCTATTTTGTAAAGAGTTCCTATCATCAAAGGGTTCTGAATTTTGTCTAATTCTTTTTCTGGGTCTATTGAAAGGATCATATGGTCAACATTTTTGTTTTAATTTATGAGGTGAATCACATTTATAGATTTGTGTGTATTCTCAACACTCACAAAAATTGATCCATGATGTATAAAAGATTTAAATATAAGACATTAAACTATATGAATTTTAGGAAAAAATTGGAAAAACTCTTATAGACTTTGGCCTAGGCAAAGAATTTATAAAGAAAATTCAAACATTCATGGTAATAGCAAAAATAAACAAATGGGACTTGATCAAATTAAAAATGTTCTGCACAGCCACAGAAACAATGAATAGAGTGACTGGATGCTACAGAATGGGAGAAAATATTTACATGCCAAAATTAAGAAAAGGGCTAATAACCAGAATCTACAAAGAACTAAGATCAATCCTCAGGAAACAAAACAATCACCTAATCTCATTACAAAATGGGCAAAAAACATGAATATAAACTTTTAAAAAGATGATAGACTAATAACCAACAAACATATGAAAAATGCATATCTCTAAGCATCAGGGATATGAAAATCAAAACAATGATTTTACAATGAAACATTACCTAACTCTAGTGAGAATAACTTCTATCAATAAGTTTTGAAACAACAAATGCTGACATGGATATGGAGAGATGGGAACACTTATACACTGTTGGTGGGACTGTGAACTAGTTCACTTTCAACGTATTACAAAGATTCCTTGAAAAACTAAAAGTAGACCAACCATCTGATCCAACAATACCACTACTGGGGATCTGCCAGAAGCATCGTTTTCTTGAGACCATGAATTCTTGAGACCATGAGTTAGGGAACTGAAGCAGACTGTTCAGTTAGAATCGCAGCTTCACCACACAATCTCTTGGAGACTTTGACAAATTACTCAAACACTTACTGTCTCAGTTTCATCAGCTGTAAAGTGGGGGATTAATGTTGCCCTCAGGAAGCCAGAGAATGATATCTCTTCAGAATCAATTCTATTAATATAGCTTCTGATTCATTTTTATAAGTTCTAATTGTATTTCTGCGTGATCAAGCTTCTCACTGTGAGAATCTTTAAATTTAGGATTTGATCATACAGTTCATTAATTTCAGAACCTCAAATGTGTTGGATTGCACTATATTTGTCTATAATGTTATTTTTGAATGATTTTAAGATTTTCTATAACCTACAATATTGCCAATTACATTATTACTAAATAATACAGTGTACAAAATAATATGTTATATAGTAAATGAGAAGTACAGAGTTCTGTGACCATTCATGAGAAGTGGAAATAATGACAACATGTGAAGACTCTTTATATGTAAGTTATATTTTCCTTTTACTTTCTAAAAATTTTTACTTAACCTCCATGGTATTACAAAGTTCTATATTCAAGTGGCATATTTCTTTTTCATATGTTCCAATAAATAAGAGAGGAAGGAACAGTTCCTAACTCATTTGTGGGGACTGTCTTGATACTAAAGCCAAATAAAACATAAGATTAGAAAAGTACAAGGGCATATAAATTGTTAGTAAACTTTTGGAAAATATTCAACAAAATATTATACACCAAATTCAGCATCATATCAATGGAATGATATTCCATAACCAAGCATAAATTTTCCAAGGAATGTAAAGTTGGTCCAACATATCAAAATCTGCAATACACATGTATAAAATAAAGAAAAAATACTTGATTGTTTTGAGTTGCTACAGATAATGTATTAGACTAAATCCACATTTTTTTCATGATAAAAAGACCAGTAGAAATAGAGGTGAACTTCACCAACATGCGAAGGGCATTTGTTAAAAACTTACAGCTAACCTCACATTCAATAGTGATAAACAAAAGCTTTTTGTCTAAGAACAAGATCAAAGCAATGATGTCTATAATTTCTTCTTCTGTTCAACATTGTACTACAAATACTAGCCACGGCAGTTAGACAAAAACAAAAAAAAAAACATTCTAATAGAATAAAAGTATATTTCATTTGCATATGATGTATACTTTTATATAGAAAATTCTGAAGAAAATATTCTAAACAAACCTGTTAATAACAAAATAAACACAATTGCAGGATACAAGTTTACATGCAAAAATTAGTTGTGTATATATAAAATAAAAACCCATCAAAAAAGAAATTAAGAGAACATTTACACTTATAATAGCATAAAAATTTTAAGATACTTATGAATAAATTTAACCAAGGAGAGGCAAGGCTTGTACACTGAAAACTACAAGGAACAGTTTTGACTTTTTTGCACCCACACAAGGCTGAAAATTTAACAGATAAATATATGTGTTCTGTTTCTCCCACCAGTCAATCCCCCATTTCTCTCCCTCCATTCATGCCTTCCTATTTCCTGAGACCATGCAATATTGAAGTTACAACAATTAATAACTTTACAGTATCCTCTAACAGTTAAAGGGAAAGGAAGAAGTGCATGTTGTAACTTTAAATAAAAAGCTAGAAATGATTAAGTTTATAAAAAGACATGTTGAAAGTTGAGATGGACCCAAAGTTAGACCTGTTACACTCAGCGGGTCAAATTGTGAATGCAAAGGAAACATTCTTGAAAAAAAGTAAAAGTGCTATTCTAGGGAACCTGTAACTGAAAGTGATAGTCTTACTGATGGTGTAGAAAATGTTTTAGTGGTCTTGAATAGAAGGTCAAACAAGCCACAAAATCCCCTTATGCCAAAGCTTAAAGCAAAGCAAGGTCCCAACTCTCTTCAACTCTATGAAGGCTGAGAGAGGTGAGGCAGCTGCAGAAGTTGGAAGCTCAGAGAGGTTGGTTCATGAGGTTTAAGACAAGAAGGCTTCTCCATAACATGGAGAAGCTGCAACAAGTTATCCAGAAGCTCTAGCTGAGGTAATTGATGAAGGTGGCTACAACAAAGAATAGATTTAAGTATAAATGAAAATAGTCATCTATTGGAAGAAAATGACATCTAGAATTCATAGCTAGAGAGAAGTAAGGAAGATTTTAAAGCTTCAAACGACCAGCTTATTATGGCTAAAA
The DNA here is from genome assembly GCA_963573935.1 of Arctocebus calabarensis. NCBI lineage: Eukaryota > Metazoa > Chordata > Mammalia > Primates > Lorisidae > Arctocebus > Arctocebus calabarensis. The sequence continues at coordinate 28,849 of CAUYON010197425.1, forward strand.
TGAATCCAATATCATTTACTATCGTAATAAACCTAAATCCTTGAGAACTAGGCTAAATCTGTTCTTTCTGTGTTATTTTGATGAAACACCAAAGCCTGAATGACAGGATATCTATTTATTGCATTGTTTACTGAATATTTTAAGCCTATTGTTGATGCCTACCCTTCAAAAAACTTTCTTTTTTAAATTATACTATTCATTGACAATGCACCAAGTTAAACAGAGCTCTGAAAGAGACGTCAAAAGAGATTAATATTGTTTTTATGCCTGTGCGCAAACCTCATTCCTGTAGCCTGCGAATTAAGAGATTAATTTTGATTTTCAAGTCATATTCTCTATGAAATATATTTTCTAAGGCTATATCTGCCACAGAGAGTGATTCTTCTGGGGAAACTGAGAAAAGTAAATGGAAAATCTTCTAGAAAGGATGCCTTTCTAAATGCAGTTAAGAACATTCACAGTTCACTGGAGGAAGTAAGATATTGACATTCACAGGAGAATGGAAGAAGTTGATTGCATCCATCCTGGATGACTTGAGCATTTCAGGATTTCAGTGGAGGAAGTTCCTTCAGATGTGGTAGAAGCATTAAAAGAACTAGAATTTGAAGTCAAACCTGACAATGTGACAATAACTTGCGCTTCTCCTGAATGAGCAAAGAAAATAGTTTCTGGAGATAGAATCTGACTCCTGGTGAAGATACCATGGACTATGTTGAAATAGCAGAGGGTTTATATTAGACAGCTAAGGAAACAGTAGGAAGTTTGAGAAGATCTGCCCCAATTGTGAAAAAAGTTTTGACTGTGTGTAAAATGCTATTGAGCAACATTGCTTGCTATAAAGAAATCTTTTCTGAAGGGAAAAGTCAATCAATGCAGCAAACTTTATTGTGTTTTATGTTAAAAAATTGCCGCAGACATCCCACCCTTCAGCAGCTCCCACCTTTATTAGTCTGCAGCCATTAATGTCAAAGCAACACCTGACACTGGCAGAAAGTTTACAGTTCACAGAAAGGTCAAATAAATGTTAGTATTTTTTTCAATTAAGGATTTTTTTCATTCATCTACGTAGATTGGTTTTTGTAGATGTAATGATATTGCAGACGTGGTAGAATCAGTATAGCATGAACACAATTACAACATGCATGGAAAACAAAATAATCTGTGATTCACTTTATTGTGCTTTTTGCTTTATTAGAATTGTCTGAGACTGAGTTAACAATATCTTTGAGATATTCCTGTATCCGATTATAACATAATAAAGAACATACTAAAGTAAGAACAAACAAAGTACATATTAGGAAATAATACACAAATGTAAATAAAAATAAATATTTAATTGTTTTGCAATTATAGGTTAAACACCTTTTGTTTAGGACCTGAAAAATAACACAATGTGCTTTATTGATTAATTGAATTTCAATAAGAAATCCTTTAGTTTTTCTCTAGACAATATAAGCAATCAATATAGAAATAATATGACTAGTCTAATTCAATTATTAAAGTGCTCTGTAAGTTAATTAGGGGGAAATGCTGTAATGAGGCTACTTATGTAAGTATTAACTCTAATTCTAATAATCTGTGATTCATTTTGTCAATGCATTATAGATGGATCTAATGAACAGGGATATTAAATCACAATAACTATCTTTATTATACATGTGAATAATTGTGGTATTAACATGAATTAAAACAAGAGAAATGGCATTCATTTATTTTCTTCATGCAATTACCAAAGAAAAGAGTCCAACTAGAATGCTTGAACCAGAAAAAGAGAAGGAAAGATCAGTCTCTTTTGGGAAGCAGTGGATTTGTTTATAAAGCAGGAAGAAAGAACCGAGTTGAAGACTAAAAATGCACAATTCACAGGTGAGAAGAAAAGGGACAGTGTCCTTTTTCCTCCCATAATTTGAATGACTATTGATCTAAGACAATGGATTGAATGATGTAACTCCACAATCATTTCCAGAACCTATATTTTTGTAACTTCAAAGCTCTGTGGTTGAAATATAAGAAAGGAAACGCTGATTTGTCCAGAATAATTGTGTATTTATATTAGGTTGTTTATAAGTGGTAGAGAAAATAGGTGGATAAATATTAAAAAAGAAACTCAACTTCAAATTAAAAATTTCTCACTTGTGGACAGAATAAGCTGTGTTGAGATGACGATAAATTATTTGAATTGTGATTTGTGGAGGATATATACTCAAACCCCCCCTAGTTACCTGATAGAAAAAAAAAAAGGATTGTAAAATTTTCTATTATAAAAAGCATGGTTTTCAGGATATTATTGAATGTATGGAATTCACTTATCATCACCATCATATATACATAGTTTTTTTTCCTTTTTTTATTTATTTTGGGATTTTTTGCTTCTTCTCATTTTTGATTTGTAATATTTGCCCTGATTCCAGTTAAAATACCCTTTTGGATTTTTAGATTCACAGACGTTAAATCTCACATTCCAAAATATACTTTTCAAAATTTATTCTCATGCTTTTATGTAATATGATCATGTAAAATATTATCTTGGTTCCATCATTAAGTCTCGCACTCTGGAGGAAATTGTATTCTTTAACTCTTTTATACATTGTAAATAAACATATGCATATACACACATGTATTTACAGAAAATATGTTCTTAGCATAATTTTTTAGAATATATATTAGATATAATATTTAGTTTACACAAATCTTACATAAAATTAAAAAAAATAAAATCTTCCTTAGGCAAAACATATGCCCACTCATGAAAGAAAGATCATATATGGAATAAATGATGTTTTCTGTGATTTTATTTTTTAATGCAGCATAAGGAAGAGGATAAATTTTTGTTCTGAATTTTGATTGCCTCATTATACTTATTTATTTGTAAATTAGTTTCAGACTATATTATGCATATATAATACAATTAAAATGTCCAATATACTTCCTTGAAACTTAAAAGCTTGTTAGTAGTGTAGATCTTATTTTGCATTGCAAACTAATGAAAGTGTTTTTAAAATGTGTTGAAAGATTTTGTATTAATTAATTCATACACATTTTATTTTACTATTTTTGCATGTTGATATATTCCACTATTATTTTAAGTAGAGTAACTCATTAGCATTAGTCTACAGGCTGCTGTAGGAATGAAAAATAACTTTTAAAAGACAAATGAATGTTTCCCATTTTTAATTTATTATCCTTAGCTTTTGATACAGTATACAGTCTTATTTTGATTTAATTAAAAGATTTGATTTATTAAAAGCACTTCTTTTGAGGAAGAGATTGTATAAAGTGATTACAAGAAACAAGAATGGAAAATAAAGTGATATTCCATCATGGGTAGTGCTAAGTAAGATGCCAATGCTTTGACATTATCAAAGTTGGTTGTTTCAGAAGGACACATGGAGGCCCAGACTATCACAAAAACACTAACTTTACTTCTCTATTTCTTAGATACCATAAAGCATATGACTTCACCTAAGGAAATAATGAACTTCATTACCCTAGTAGAAATGAACATTCACAGTTGTAATAGTGGAATGAAATTACAAAGCTATGTCCATGTTCAAAGTAAATTATGCATGACACTTGTATGCTTAATTACCTACAGCAGTATTAAACATCATTGTAGTACCAAACATGTCATAGCATCTTCTTTAATGTCTCATTTTCTATGTATTAATTTAATGGCATTCATGTTTTCCTCTTATTAATGCAAATTTGGATATATTGGAACTTGTGTCTCAGATCATTGTAAATCAAGGACATGCCTTTATATAATTTAAGGGATGAAAAATAGATGAAGGGAATGCCTTTTGAAAAGTTGGCTATTTTGTTCATTTCCCCACTATTAAAATAATTGATAACATAAGAGTCTACACTAGTTATGTAACTAACTTGGATCGGAAAATAGGAGAAGAAGAAATTTTGATGCTACATTTTAATTACCCTCACTCAATGGGAAGAAAACAAGTTCTTCCACAAAGAACTTAACTATATTCGCTAGCATCCAAACACAATAGAGAACAAAGCTGAAGGTGAGGGAGAGAGTCTCTAGCTGGTCATGTGTTGTCTATGGTGGAAAACTTTCCCATGAACTTCCCTTTCACTGTCTTGGATGACACATGAAGTCTTTACAGCTCTCCTTCTTCTTACAACAATAAAAACCCACATTCAATTTTACAGCCAGGTTATTATATTAAGAAAATTCATTTCATTTTTAGTGACCTACCATATCCAAAAGTCTGCATTTTTTAAAGAATAAGCATTTCCCTTAAAGTGTATCCAAACATTTTTAGGTTGTTTCTTCTTTCATTACAAAGCCTGCCAGGACTTATGAGATGAAGCAAGCAAAGAGAACTTCTTCTGAAGTAAAGTGTTGTGAAAAACAGAGATGCTTGAAGTAGCTACTTAGGCTCCTTTGCAGTGATAAAGGAATTAAATGCCACACTGCAAAAGCAAAAACAAAAAAGACAGGTAGGTGCAGTCATATTATATATGTCAGATAAAAAAATAAAATAAAATCAGAGAAACCCAATAAAAAAGCTGCTAAACTGGGAATTATACAAAATTTTGATTGCATTTATACCCCTGGTCTGTTATATTTTATGCAACTTTCCATATCAAGATTACAGGATCCAAAATTGCTCTTAAAGCCAAGTAAACATTTATATTATTTTAATCTACATGCTTTTAATGCAGTAAGAATTACATATAATCATAAAGAGTTAGTGTTTTCATCTAGAGTGGTTTATTTTATATGGTATGTTTTTCTGTAAATATGCCCCTGAGAAAGAATAAATAAATGTAGTTGATATTTCTCAGTGTTTTACTTTGGTGTGCTAAAATATGGAATATTAAATATGATACCTATGCTATAAATACTAATTATTTTATCTTGCTTCTGAGGGCCTAACCATAGCCTCATTTGCTATTATTATTAATATTATTATTTCTTTACTCTTTGTTTTTAATTTCAAAATACTAGGGTGTTAACATGTTTTGTTTGCATACTTTTTTGTTCTTGTTTTTGTACATGTTGAGTCAAAGTTACAAGTGTGCCCTCAACCCAGATAGTGTGCATGGTACCAAATACCTGTGAATTTACTCATTCCTTCCTCTTCCCTCCCCCAGCTTGATTTTCATTAAGATTTCCTTCCAGATGTGTTTGTTTCTCCATTCTTGTGATGTTTACTTACAAGAATGGCTTCAACATCATAGGAATGGAGAAGCATGAATCCCATGTATTCAACATTGGTGTGAGGACAATTAATGACATGGTGGAGCATGGAGAAAGGGGAGAGCAGACAAAGAGAGAAGGAGGGAGAGGGTGAAGGAATGGAAAAGAAAAGAAAACAGTGACTAATTCTCAGATAAATTGTATTTAATTTTGACCAAAGTACATTACTTGAACATTAATTTTTAATCCAACTTGTACTATGTTGTTTAGGATATTGCATCCTCTTTTATAAGTGAAAAATGTTTGTAATTTCCCTTTATAATAATATATTTTTTCCAATTTTAATATCAGGTGTAGCCAGATAAAGTAGAATGATTTTGAAATATTTCTTCTTTTTCTATTGTCTATAAGATTTGGCATGATCTCTTTTTTGCACTTATCTTTTATTTTTATTTATAAATATTAGTTGTCTATTTTTTGAGACTTTGGAAAAACATAATAATAATAAGTTTATTGATGACTCCATACTGAACCTGAGAGTCAAAGCATTCTATGATAGACATGCTCTTACCTGACAATGTGAATGTTACTTTTTTTGCATTATTATTATTATTGTTGCTCAATATTTTGTTGCAGCAATCATCTGATTTCTTTTTGAATGTATTTAACTTCAGTTGTTTTTCATGAGGTTTTCGTTTCTAGTCCTTATCTTAAAGATTGTTGTTATTAAATGTTAAGCCTTTTTAATTTTGCAAAGGAAAAAAGTGGAAACCAAATAAACATGTGTATATGTATAGAGAAAATTAAAAAAAATAGAATGGCTTCAAGTTCCATCCAAGTTACCACAAAAGATACTTGAATGCCATTTTTTATGGCTGAGTACTACTCCATAGTGTGTATAGGTCACATTTTACTAATCCATCTGTGTATTGGTGGAAACTTGGGTTGTTTCCACATCTTTTTTATTATGAATTGTGCTGCTGTAAACATTCAAGTGCAGAATCAGCATTGTTAAAATGGCTGTACTACCTGAAGTGATTTATAGGGGCTATCATTTTCCAGACTTCAACCTATAATACAAAGCTATATAGTAACCAAAAAATTAACAGTACTGGCACAAGAACAGAGACATAGACCAATGGATCTGAAGAGAAAATGCTGAAGTGAAATCATCCTCTTATTCTCACCTGATTTTTGACAAAACAAATAAACACATACACTGGGAAAAAGAGCCCTTGTTCAGTATGATGCTGGGAAACCTGGATACCTGCATGTAAAAGACTGAAGAAGGATTCGCACCACTCACCCCTCACAAAATTAACCCACAAAGGACAAAGACTTAAACCTAAGGCAGAAAACTATAAACATCATAGAAGAAAATGTTGGTTGGAAAGCTTCATGAATATCGACCTAGGAAATGAATTCCTGAAGACCCAGAAACCATCATAGCAACAACAAAAATGGGACCTGATCAAATGAAAAAGCTTCTGCACAGCCAAGGACACAACCAAAGAGCTCACTCAAATCAGCAACAAACATACAACTTCATTAAAAAGAGGGGAAAGAAATGAACTGAAACTTTTCAAATGACAATATACTAATGGCCTATAGATTCATGAAAAAATGTTCAACTTCTCTAATCATTAGGGAAATGCAAATCAAAAACACTGTGAGCCTCACGTAAGTCCATTGAAAATGTCTCATATTTAAAATTCTTCAAACAGCAGAAGCTAGTAAGGATGCCAAGAGAAAGGAATGCCTGTACACTGTTGGTGGGATTGGAAATTAGTACAACCTCTGTAGATAATTGTAGCAGGTGTCTCAAAGAACTTAAAGCAGATCTACCATTTCAAGGAATCCCACTGCTGAGTATATTACCAATGGGGAAAAAAAGGTCATTTCTTGAAAAGGACACTCTCTATCTTTTTACACATTGAATTTGCTCATGAAATTGTTTGTTACAGTAATTCATTGCATTGATATTGAAAATAATTTGACATTGGATATACTCTTTCAACATAAACCTCTTGAATATGTGGACTACCAAGAACATTTTTTATCCTAGCTTTTGGGATGTGAGGCGAGGCCTTGAAAATAAGAGAGAAGGTGGCATTTGTATGAATAAGAAAGTTGTAACTGGTAAAGTAAGGATGTACACACATACTAGGCAGGGTAACAGCAAGGTTTGGAATTTTATAAGTGGATAGCATTTTCACAGAATATGAAGCAGTTCTTGTGTGGTTATAATAAAGATTATGGTGACTGAACATAAGGGAAATGGAGTAGGAACTATAAGAATAGAAATGTAGGTCATGGTCATGTTGAGAAGGTCATGAACACTTGGGAATTTGGGTTCAATATGGTAGGCAATAAAGATACCATAAGATTTTGGAGTATGGAACAAACACTTCAATATTAGTGTCTAGAAATTTAGACAGTGGTGTTTTAGAAGGAGTGAATAGTGAGTTAGTTACCATAAAGTAAGTAATATTTTCAATAATCTGATCAGTATTTGTGAAAGAGAAAGAGAGGGTAAGTGTAAGGGATGTTGGTGACTTATTTTGAAATAGCTGGTCCTCGCATTAATATGAGAGTTAAAAAATAATTAAACATGACTGCTGTCCTAGGACAGTTGGCAAACAAGAAAATCTTATAATATTACATATTTTGCATTCTGTGTTGATAATGATCCAGTCAATAAGCCTGCATATTTATAGGCAAAGGGAAAGAAAAAAACTGGAGTATCCTACCAGGAATTTTCATAGTTTTTGCCTAGAAAATAAACACATCACTCGCAACACAATTCCTTAGCCAGAAAAATATCAATCAGCTTCACCAGTTGCAATAGGGCTGGGAAATTTCCCTTGTTAACAGGATGAAAAGGAAAACCAGATATGGATAATCATATATAGTTGGCTACAGTAACAGATGAATTTTCATGAATAAAGACAAAAGACCTACTGAAATACACATGACATCACAGTATTTAAGTAAAAAAATATTTGGAAAGAATGTAAAACTCTCTTCAGGAAGGATAGAAAGAAAACAATAAGAGGACTCCAAATCAACTTTTTGTAGTCTTCTCCAATATCACACTTTTTGTCATACAGTTCTTATTTTCCCAAGTAATGCTTCTTTTTCATGTTCATGTACATTCCTATATTAATTTCATTACTTACATACAGTAAACTGCATGATATAAAGCACAAAATGAAAACATTTATAGAAATATATAAAAATGATTTATAGGAAAGTGATAACTGATTCTAATAATTTTTAAGTCACTGAATCTTATCACATGCTACTAGCATAGCTCTCAACTTTTATTCTAGGGAATCTATGTTTTCCTAAGAGGATATATTTGTTTTTATAGTTTTACATAAAGCCTTCTTTTTTTCTGGACATATTTTGCATATTGATGGCGAAATTTTTGTAATATATTTGGTAGGAGGTTCAACTGAAGCCTAAGGCCGGGTGTGGTGGCTCACACCTGTAATCCTAGCACTCTGGAGAGGCTGAGGCAGGTGGATTGCCTGAGCTCACTTGTTCCAGATCAGTCTGAGCAAATCTGAGACCCCTTTCTAAAAAATAGCCGGTCATTGTGGCAGGTGCCTGTAGTCCTGGCTACTTGGGAGGCAAGAATAGAGAGAATAGAGAATCCTTTGAGCCTAAGAGTTTGAGCTTGCTCTGAGCTATGATGCGATAGCACTTTACAGAGGGCAACAACTGATACTCTGTCTCCAAAAAAAATTAAAAAAACCAAAAATTAACCATAGCCTACATTCAGTATCAATCATTTGGATTCAAGATATATATATAAAAAATCTCTATATCATCTATCTATTACTTACCTATAGCTATATGTCCCATGTATCATTTAGTTATTTATTAATTAGCCAGTTAGATGAGTTACTTCTACTTACGTTGCTATCATAACTGGAAATACATTTGCCTCTTCTTTTTTATTTTTGAGACAGTCAATGTACCCGCCTCAGCCTCCCAAAGTGCTAAAATTACAAGTGTCAGCCACCATGGCTGGGCATTTACCTTTTTTTATGTTCATATGTTCAGAGAATTTTCACGCATCATTAAAAGTAGTAGAATATTTTTTAAATTATCAATAGTTTGAATAAAGCTTAGTTCTTTACTTCTTACTTTGTTTTAAATATTTAGCTTTTATAAAATTCTAATTTGCATTATAATTAAAATTATCTTTTTGTTTTTTCATGGTTAGTGATTATATCTGTAAAATTCCTAAAAGATTAAATTTCTACTTAATGATTTCTGCTGTCGCAGGATTTATTACCAAGTTTAATCCCAGTATTATACATCACTAACCTCTGATCATCTTTTCTAATATTAGTTAATTTCCAGTTATTTAACATTTTAAAATCTTAACTATTTTTATTTTTGTTAATGATAATATTTCATAATTTCACATACTTTTCACTAACTTTATTTATCTTAGAATTTGGCTTTTCTTATCTATTGACTAATTTTTTGCAGCTAAGTCTTTTTAATACAGTTTTTATCACACAATTCTTATTATTTTCCCACATAATGCTTCTTTTCAATGATCTTAATGCTATATTTGGATGTTCAGAAGAAAAGTTTTATTACACATGTATGCAAGTACAAACAGGTTTTGCTATTCTTTGCTATTCTAGAAACCATTTTCTAAATTGATATGCATTTCATATTCTTTCTGACTTTTTGTCTAAAAGGCAATACTATTGTTATCTCAAACTTACTCAGTATTTCTTTTATTATTAGATGTGGATTTTAGATAAATTACTTATATATACTTTAATTTATCATAAATAAAGCAGATATCCTAATTTTATTTCTATATGAAATATATTAAAAGAATATATACACATGTACACATATAAAATTCTTAGCACAGTACCTAATAGAAAGTGAATGCTATGTGTATTATTACCATTGATATAGTTTATGTTTTCTCCATTGTATTTATGCTCGAAATATCCTTTCTGGGTTCAAATAACTACTAAATAATAACAAGATAATTTCTACATTGATATCTTACTTTAAAATATTGATAGATTTTATGACGTTCCGAGGTTATTATCCTTTGATAATAAATCCATAATATATGATTGGTGTCATAATTTCTACTATAATAGAACTGGCAGCACTTTCGTGTAAATTTTCTATGATCTTCCTTCCTAATATTCGTAATACTGATAAAGTTAGACACCTAAACATGATTTTTTTAGTAGAACTGTGACCTATTTAGAGATACCAAATAATACTTTAATCCATTATGTAAAAGAAGGGTTTGATGTTCAACTGGTTTGACACAGAAATGTTATTTTTCAGTGCAATACTCTTATAATAATAAATTTATACCCAATATGGAAGGAAAAGATGTCATTATGTAAACATTTATATTTTTAAGAGTACTGAAAATAAAATGCTGAAATAAAATGAAATATAGACATCTAGGAAATTTGACAGTTTCAAGATTAAGAGAGAATAACTAGAAAATTATTGGGATCTACAACACATATCCACATAATCTAAGGAAAACAGGCCAAAAGAAAATATACAGAATAAATATTTTTGGTTCTTTACATAGTATATAAAAATTACATAATTAAAAAGCAATTTTAATAATATATCAAAAATAATCTTTTCAGCAATTATACCTTTATTTTTCCTGTGTATGTTTCAGTCCTGCATTTTCAACTACTTTATAGTTTAATAGTGACAGTTATTGCTGTATTTACCTCTCTTATCGATTTCTACCTTAACATAATTATAGAAATTTTAGCTGGCAACATGGCAATTTTGCAGCAAGACTTGATTACGTGACAAGACAGTGAAAGAGAAATGTCATCTAGCCATTGGAATAAATGTCCTTAAAATCTAGGTGGCATTCATATCTTTCTCTCTATTGCCTTTCTTCTTTCTGTTTTCTGAGGTCTGAAACAGAGGTTACCACCTTGCACTTGGTGATTTAGGTCACATGTTAAGGATGTGTAAAACAGATAAGTAAGTGTCCTTATCACATGCTGAGGCTACTGTTAAGTAATCTGAAAGAGACCTGCATCCCAAAGAACTCTGAGAAACGTAGGACTAATATTATCCTTGGATTACATACACCCAGACACACATAGGAGAAAAATCCTTTCTCTAAAGCTATGGTATTTTAGTTTACTGTCACTCAAAACAAACTCTAAATTAGTTAATGCTTATTTTTTTCATAAATTGTTTAAACCCTATGACACTGACAAGCTAACTTGAACATTTGGTATCTTTTCCTGCATATCTCAGCCTTTTTTGGTTTGGGCTCATTCTTAAGTCAGCAATGGTCTCTACATTGAAGTAATGTGCGTGCGTATGCCTCAACCCTCTCTCATTTCTGCTGACACTCTGCCTATACGGGAAAAATGGTCCAGACAGCCCAGTTATAAATCAAAGAAGTGAGCAAAAATGCTATCATATATTCTGAGAGTGAAATATATATTTCCATTCATTTAAACAATCATGATGGGGTGGGGGTGAGGATGACTCTTGGGATAATTGCTTGAAATATATCTGCTTTGTTTCGGATTATTTTCAAGTCTATATCTTAAGTTTTTCATGGGAGAGATTATTGAAGGGAGGTAAAAAAATTTAGACCTTTAAATGTTCTCAACAAAGTGCTCTAAATCTACAGAAAATGTAGACATGTGTTGCAACTGACGGGCAAGATAGTAATAAGAAGGAGTCTTTTATGTAGATTGTTTTATTGAGACAATTCACTATAGGATGTGACACTATGAGATAAAAGACTTAGAGAAAAAGAGAAAGGATGGGAGGAAAGGGGAGAATAGAAAGAAATAAAGAAAAATATGTATTATTTCATTAATGGCAAATTTTACTAATATCTATATTTTTGGATTTGATAATTTGGAATAAAATCAATTAAAATTATATCCATATTCCTTTAGAAATATTGATCTTTTATAATGAACTGGATTTCAGTTGAGGTGAAATAAGATGTGAAAGATCATTCATCTCCATTACTTTACAGCTCTAGCCATGTTATTCTTTTATTTATTTGACTCTTTGAAAACGCAGATTATTTTTCATGATAGAAAAGATGTAGGTGACTTTCTAAAGTGACCAGTGTACTGCACGGATACCAAAATATAACTATTTTAATTTTTACATAATAAAACTTTAGTCTTGCTTCCCACCGAAAGTACTGAGCTCATAACATATGCTCTACTTTTATAGAAATAAAAGCAAGAAATCAAATTTAATCCAAGCTAAAAAATGCACTCATAATAATGTATAATAATATAATAAGGAGGGAAGGAAGGAAGGAGAAATGAAAATAAACTGCTTTTTACTTTTATAATCTCCCTAATGGATACGTAGATGTAGATAAAAATATAGAGATAGATATAAACATAGATACAGATCACTGATTCTTACCTGAAAACAAACAGTGGATGCCTGGCATCATCTGGGACAATTTTGCTTGATACAATCTGGGGAAATGGTGGTATTGGCATCTGATGGATAGAAGACAAGTATGCAATTAAACATATTACAGTTCAGGGAAATGTCCCACCCTCTTGTCTGTTTCCAAAATCAATAGTTCCGAGGTTATGAAAAGTGCTAAAGCACCTGTTAGAGGTAAATATAGGAACTTTATCTTAATGATAACTAGGCATAGAAATAAATTACTTTTGTCTCATAACCTGACTTTTCATACAAAACTTTGTTTAGGCAACCCAGACCTTAATAATCTATTTCTAGTACTTATGATGATAGCAAAGGAATGTTTACTTTCACACAATAACAATACAATAGAACCTCCATAGTTGACCACTACCCTACCATTGAACACCTCCTTAAATTAAGCTGATTTTCATAAACCAGACACGCACCACATGCATGCATTAGTACATTAGGCCTGGTTCCTTAAGTGGACCAGTTTCTTACAGTCCGTTGCTGGTCAACTCACTTAGGTTTTACCGTATTTGTGTAAATACAAATATATTTGTATATTATGTATACAAATATATATACAATACATTTAATAGTTATACAATATAGTTAATATATTTAAGACATATTAATCAATAAGTTATCTCAAAACAAGATTTCAGTCTAAAACAAGAGAACCATTGTACAGGTAGTTGAAACACATTTTTCTCATTCATTTCTTTTAGTTATTTTTTTCCTTTTATTTTTTCCCATTGATTGCAAAGCAAATTACCTTACTTTTCAATTGAAATTCTGATTGTATAAGTCAATTTATCATGGCTTTCCAGAGTCATTAAATGGAAGGTAATTAGAAAATAGGAAATTTGTTATGCTTTTTGTCTTTATATTTGGTATAATATGGTATAAACAAAATTATCCCATAATTAATTTTATAGAGTAGTTGTAATTAAATTAAATGGGCTACCTTGCATCTATAATCAAAATGTTCTTTGGAGTATAATAATTAAAGAAGGTAAAATTTTATCCTAATAGTAAAGGCATTATTTTGCTGGGTATTTAGCTAATTTAAGAAATGTGGGTAACTTCTTAATGAAATGAAAACTTTTGTTCAATTATTTATTTCCTGTAAATATCTAGTCAATGCTTTCCATGTGCCTGGCATTGACTCAGATCCTATCGACACAAAGGTGAGTAAGTTTTGCCTCAATTCTTACATGTTACATAATATAGGGCATAAACGAAAAATGCTTTTTTAAATGATGAGCAATTTAGAATTTTGAAATGTGATGAAAAATAAAAAGGTGTTATGGTAACATATGGTAATTGGGAGGGTGTAACTTAGGGAGGTCACACAGGTTCATCTACAGAATTAATATTTATTCTTGGTCTTAAAACCTAAAAAGAAGACAGGCAGGAGAGTTAGAGAAAAAGAAAATAACCTGTGGACATCTTCTGACAAATTAAAGAGCTCAACCTGTTAGTTTGAAGATCACCAAGGTAGAGTGCTCAAGCATTGTGTATTAGAAATAAAATGTTATAGATTTCATTTGTATTTATTTTTATCTAAGGAATAAGAAGGACTCCAGTATTACAAATGATTAACCTTTTAACCTACAGTAGATGGATCCATAGCTACTCTGATATTTGAAATGACATAAAAGTAGAAAGATCTTCAAGATGGGAATTGACATTTGAACTTTTCCATGTGCCTTTGCTGGTCATGAGACTGCCTAAATCTACTACAGGCTACATTTTCTGGAATACTTATATTTGCTCTTATATAAGGGCCAAATTAAGAGGTTTCTGCACAGCAAGGAAATAACCAAGAAAGTAAACAGAAACTACAGAATGTGAGATAATACAAACTATACATCCAATAAAGGATGAATACCTCAAAACTACCAACAGGTTGAACAATTTCGAGAGAAATAAAAGTCGCACAATTAAAATGGGGGAGAATAGAGTCCTTTCCAAAGGAAATAGACCAGTCACAATGAGCATATGAAAAACAGCTTGACATTGCTAATTATCAGAGATGTGCAAATTGAAACCACAATAAGATAGCAACTTACCCTGATCAAAATAGCCATTACTAAAAAAAAAAAAAACAATAAAAACAATAGATGTTGGCATGAATGTGCTGCAAAAGGAACCCTTAGATGCACTGTTAGTGGGACCGTAAATTAGGACAACCTCTCTGAAAAACAGGATGGGAATTCTTCAAAGAACTAAAGTAGTCCTACGATTTGATCCAGCATTCTCACTATTGGGTATCTACCCACAGGAGAAGAAGTCATTTTATCAAAACGACACCTGCGTCTGAATGTTTATAAACTGCAATTCACAATTGCAAAGATGTGGAATCAAACTAAGTGCCCATCTACTAAGGAGGGAGTAAAGAAAATGTGATAGGTATGCATCATGGAAGATATATTGTAGAGTATATATCATGGAGTAAGTATATCACGGAATACTACGCCATTATAAAAATGAATGAAATACTGCCTTTTGTACGAACTCAGGTGGAACTGTAAAATCTTACCCTAGGTGAAGTATCCCAGGGATTGAAAATCAAAATTCCACTTGTTACCATTAATAACAGTAAGTGGGGGATAAGTGATAGATATATATGGCTATGAAGATTAAATGATGGATGTGTATGGTTCTATATGGATACAGTGGTACACACACCATGTGCTTCTGGGGTGACAGGCACACTAAAAGCTGTGCCTTTAGCATTATTCAACTCATCCAGTAAAAAACAAATTTATACCCTCCTAATGTTTTGGAAATAAAAAATAAATCTGTATTTTAGACATATCATACTCAGTTATTCATTTACTAAATTTAAAAGATGCTTAGAAACACTTGCACCCCTTAAATCCCTTTTGAAATAAAATAACGACCCGATAATAAACAATAAACAATTGAACAACAAATTACATAACATTTTCTATCTTAAAAAAGAATGCTCTGAGGCAGCACCTGTGGCTCAAAGGAATAGGGTGCCGGCCCCATATACTGGAGAGGTGGTGGGTTCAAACTCAGCCTCAGCCAAAAACTACAAAAAAAAGAATGCTCTGGGGCGGCTCCTGTGGCTCAGCGAGTAGGACGCCGGCCCCATATACTGAAGGTGGCGGGTTCAAGCCCGGCCTCGGCCGAACTGCAAAAAAACAGAAAAATAGCCGGGCGCTGTGGCGGGTGCCTGTGGTCCCAGCTACTCGGGAGGCTGAGGCAAGAGAATCGCTTAAGCCCAGGAGCTGGAGGTTGCTGTGAGCAGTGTGACGCCACGGCACTCTACCCAGGGCTATAAAGTGAGACTCTTTCTCTAAAAAAAAAAAAAAAAAGACTTAAGGCAATATGCAATATATTCCTGAAAGCTTCCAAGTAAAATTTGCAAGTCAATTATAAAATTTACATGCAAATGCAAAGAAACTAGAAAACGTTTTGCGAAAATAAAAATAGAAGAGCAAGACTTGTATTTTCTAATATGCAATATTATAAATTTATACTGATCAAAGGATATGATTGACATGCATATAAACAAGAGAATGTAATGTAAAAATAAAAAGTAAGTTGAAAAATAAAACAGATATATGTGGATAGTTGATTTTTGACAAAATGTCAAGGTAATTTATTGACGAAAAAAGCGATCTTCTGAACAAGGACTGGAACATGTGTGCAAAGTAATCATGGTATGGTCCATATTATACACTGCACTAAAAAAAAAGTCAAAACTGATGATAGTCCTAAATATGTTGGCTAAAATAACAAAGTATTTTATTATATTTTAAAAAAATTAAAAATAAACTGCTTTCAAGGTAAATTTTTTCTTTTTTTTTATACATTTACAGATACATGGGGTACAATATGCTGATTTCATATAGAGTTAGGAGCATTTACATCAAACTGGTTAATACATACCTCATCTTCTTTACTTGATTATTGTGTTAAGACATTTATACTCTGTACTTAATAGAACCAACATGTACCCATGCATTATGCACCACAGATGTGATCCCACCATTCACCCTCCCTCTATCTGACCTCCCCACTCCTTTCCCATCCCTTCTCTCTCCTTCATCCTGGGCCATAGTTATGATCTATTCTTCATATGAGAGTGTGAGTGATTGTAAATTGGTTTCATAATAGTACTGAATACATTGGCTATCTCTCTTTCATTCTTGAGATACTTTACTAAGTAGGATATGTTCCAGCTTCATCCATGTAAACGTAAAAGAAGTAAAGTCTTCATCTTTTATAAGGCTGCATAATATTCCATAGTATACATATAGCACAATTTATTAATCCATTCATGGGTCGATTGGCACTTGGGCTTCTTCCATGACTTGGCTATTACGAATTGAGCCCCAATGAATAATCTGGTGCAAATATCTTAGTTTTAAAGTGATTTTTGGTCTTTTGGATATACACCAAGTAGACGAATTGCAGGGTCAAACAGCAGGTCTGCTTTTAGACCCCTGAGCATTCTCCTTACCTCTTTCCAAAAGGGATGTATTAGCTTGCACTCCCACCAGCACTGCAGAAGTGTTCCCTTTTCTCCACATTCATGCCAACATCTGTAGTTTGGGGATTTTGTTATGTGAGCCCCTCTTACTAGATTTAGGTGAAATCTCAAAGTGGTTTTGATTTGCATTCCTTGATGATTAAGGATGATGAGCATTTTTTCATGTGTCTGTAGCCCATGCACCTATCTTAAGAGAAGCTTCTGTTCAAGTTCCTTGCCCACAATGAAACGGAATTACTTGTTTTGTTTTTTTTTTCAATTAATAAGTTTGAGTTCTCTGTGGATTCCGATTATCAAAACCTTTGTCAGAAGCATAACCAGCAAATATCCTCTCCCAGTCTGAGGGCTGTCTGCTTGCTTTACTTACTGTGTTCTTGGCTATGCAGAAGCTTTTTAATTTGATCAGACCCCAATAATGTATTTTTGGTGTTGCTTCGATTGCCGGAGTGTGCTCCTCATAAAGTATTCTCCCAGGCCAATTTCTTCAAGTGTTTCTCCTGAACTCTCTCCAAGAATCATTATAGTTTCATATCTTAAGTTTAAATATTTTATCCAGTGAGAGTCAGTTTTTGTTAATGGTGAAGGATGTGGGTCCAGTTTCAGTCTTCTATAAGTCACCAGCCAATTCTCCCAGCACAATTTGTTAAATAGGGAATATTCCTCCCAATTTACATATTTGATGGGCTTATCAAAGATGATAAGTGTCTGGCTTCAGCTCTTGGTTCTCAATTCTGTTCCACATATCTACCTCTCTAATTTTGTTTAGATGCTGTTTTGATCATTATAGAGTTGTAATACAGTTTGAAGTCTGGTAGCATGGTTCCTCCTGATTTGTTTTTATTTCTGAGTAATGTCTTGGCTATTTGAGTTTTTTTGGTTCCATATAAAACAAAGTACTATTTTTTCCAGATCTTTAAAGTATGACGGTGGTGCTTTGATAGGGATTAAATTTGTAAATTGCTTTGGGTAATATGGACATTTTAACAATGTTTATAATTCCCAGCCATGACCATAGTATATTTTTCCATTTGTTGACATCTTCTATTTCTTATCTCAGAGTTTCATAATTCTCTTTATAGAGATCGTTCACGTCTTTTGTTAGGTAAATTCCCAAATATTTCATCTTCTTTGGCACTGGAGTCTTTGACAATAGACTCTATAAGGCAATAAAAACTACTGATATGTGAGTATTAATTCTGTATCCTGAGACACTACTGATCACTTCTCAGAGTTTTGTAGTTGAGTCTCTGGAGTTTCCAGATATAAAATCATATCATCTGTGAAGAGTGAGCATTTGGTCTCCTCTGACCCTATTTAGATACCATTAATCACCTTCTTTTTGCTGATTGCAATGGCTAAGACTTCCATTACAATGTTAAAAAGCAGCAGAGAAAATGGGCAACCTTGTCTGGTTCCTGATCTGAGTGAAAATGTTTTCAATTTTACCCCATTCAATATGATATTGGTTGTGGGCTTGCTGTAGATGGCCTCTATTTAAGAAAAGTCCCTTCTATACCTATTTACTTAAGTATTCTGTTCATGAAGGTTGCTGGATATTGTCAAAAGCTTTTTCTGCATCTATTGAGAGAATCTTATGCTCTTTGTTTTTTAGTTTGTTTATGTAATGCTTATAGTTTATGTATATTGAACCAACCTTAAGATCCTGGGATAAAACCCACTTAGTCATGGTGTATAATTATTTTGATATGTTACTGGATTCTGTTTGCTAGGATCTTATTGAATGCTTTTTCATCTATGTTCATTAAAGATATTGGTCTATTTTTTTCTTTTCTTGTTGGGTCTTTGCCTGGTTTGGGAATCAGGGTGATATTTGCTTCATAGAACATGTTGGAAAGTACTCCTTTTTTTTATATTTGGTAAAAGGTTAAGTAATATAGGTACTAGTTCCTCTTTAAAGGTTTGGTAGAATTTTGATGTGAAGCTGTCTGGTCCCAGACTCTTCTTTCTTGGGAGATTTTGTATAGTTGATTCTATTTCATTACTTGATATAGATCTGTTCAATGTCCAATTCTTTCTGATTAAGTGTAGGAAGCTGGTGTGCTTCCAAGTATATTGGTCAATTTCTTTCAGATTTTCATATTTCTGAGAATAAAGTTTTTATAGTATTCATTCAGGATTCTTTGAATTTCTGAGGTATCTGTTGTTATTTTGCCTTTGTCACTTCTGATTGATGATATTAGGAACTTTTCTATTTTTGGTTAGGTTGGCCAAAGGTTTATTAATTTTCTTGAATTTTTCAAAAAACCAATCCTTTGATTCATTAATCTTTTAAATAATTCTTATGTTTTTTATTTCATTTAATTCTGCTCTAATTTTAATTATTTCTTTTCTTCTGCTGGGTTTGGGGTTGGAATGTTCTTCCCTCTCCAGTTGCTAAAGATGTCCCACTGAGTTATTTACTTCATCTCTTTCCTTTCTCTTGAGGAAGGATTGCAACACTATATGTTTCCCTTTTAAGACTGCCTTTGCAGTATCCCACAGGTCCTGATAAATTGTGTCTTCATTATTGTTTTGTTCCAAAAATTTGACAGTTTCCTTCTTAATCTCATCGAATACCCAGCTGTCATTCAACATAAGGTTTTTAGTTTCCATGATTTTGTATGAGTATGTTGATACCTGTTATTGGTGAGTTCAACTTTTATTGTGTAATGTTTGGAGAAAATACAGGGAATAATTTATATACTTTTGAATTTACTGAGGTTAGACTTGTGACCTAAGATGTGATCAATTTTGAAGGATGTTTCATGGGCTGATGAGAAGAATGTGTATTCAGTTTTGTTCGGGTGAAATGTTCTGTAGATGTCTGTTAAATTCAATTGTTGTATGGTGAAGTTTATTAAGTCCAAAATTTCCTTGCTTAGTTTCTTATTGGAGGATCTATCCAACACTGCTAAAGGGTTGTTAAAATGAAGGTTATGTTAACCAGTTTGATATAAGCATGCCAAATTGTGTATCAAATCAGTGCATTGTACCCCATAAATGCTTTAATGTACACAGTCATGATTTAACAAAAAAAAAATTCAACATACTTTACTACTGGTGCATGGCAATAATGGTTAAGTGCATCAGTACCCTGGAATTTAAGAGTAATATTATCTTGCATTTTACCTTTCATTAGTTCCTCAAAAATGTTAGCATATATTTGGACTAAAATCAACTGTTAAATATTTTTGTTTTAAGTTAGTAAGTACAATTATTATGTGTAATTAAAAATAATTTGTAAAAAATGACAGTATATCTCATTATTATATACAATATATAGTTATTATTTGCCAATTATAAATAACACATTAAAAAAACTAAAAATGAGAAGGATATGTACCTATAATTTTGAACAGAATTTCTTAGCTTCAAAATAGTTTACAACTTAGAAGAATTACTTATGCTGCATTCTCATAAAGTAAAAGCATAAGAAGTATAGCAATAAGTTTGAGTGACATTTTGAAATAAGTAAATTTTAACTCTACGACCTTGCTTTTGCATTCCCTTGTTTTTGCTAATCTTTTAAAATAAAATGATAAAAAAGATGAAAAAGAGAAATTAAATTTTAATTAGACCTTTCTAATTTAGAAAGTAGAGCAGTGATTCTCAATCTCTGGGTCGTGACCCACAGTAACTGTATTAAAGGGCTGTGGCAGCTTTAAAGAAAGATGGAGACTTTACCTCTTTCATGTTTACATGGATGAAGCTGAAACATATTCTTCTTAGCAATTCTTCAAGAATGGAAGAACAGTATCCAATGTACATAGCCCTAAAATGAAGCTAATTTATATCTTTCATATGAAGGCTAAAACCCAATTATAGCACGAGAATATGGGGAAAAGGGCAAGGGAGGGGAGGGGAGGGGAGAGGATGGATGAAGGGAGGCCAATTGGTGG
>CAUYON010197431.1:0-47215 GCA_963573935.1 Arctocebus calabarensis
ACCCAGCCCAGGCCAGCTAAACAAGAATGATAACTGCAATAACAAAAAAATAGTGGCGGGTGACTGTAGTCGCAGCTACTTCGGAGGCTGAGGCAAGAAAATCACGTAAGCCTAAGAGTTTGAGGTTGCTGTGAGCTGTGACGCCACAGCACTCTATCCAGGGTGACACAGTAAGGCTCTGTCACAAAAAAATAAAAATAAAATTAACAGAAAAGGTCAGGTTGTTTAATCTTCTAAAGGAAACTATTTAACAAAGAAATTCAGCAGAAGCTTGTTTTAAATTTTAAACATTCAACATGCATCCAAAATATAAAGTCCACTTAAAATGTAGTGCTCTTAATAATCTGTTGGGCCCAAAGAGCAAAATATATGCTCTTATCATTCTAATTACAATATGAATACAGAAGCTAAAGAAAGGTATATTTAACTTCAGAGCACAGTAGCAGTACCAAGGAATCTATGATGAAAAGATCCAAGTTTTTCGTTTCTTTTCACATTTTTGTGTCACTTCTATTTTTATGAAAGTAATACAAGTACATAGTTTTTAAAGCTTACAATAAAAACCAGCAGTTCACTGCCCCAACTCTCCCACCTCTTTTTCATCCTCCTTTGGCTGTTTCTTATGCATGTATGTTAACTTTAGATATCTACTTTCTAATCCCTCACCACAAAAATACTGATTAATGGTTAAATCAATACTCAGAGTTTACATTATTAACATGATGGTGTAAATATTGTTGGCAGTAGAGCCACAAGGTAGTCTATGACTGTATTTCATTTCTTTCTTTTTTTTTTTTTTTTGCCAGGGCTGGCTTTGAACCTACTACCTCCGGCATATGAGATTGGCGCCCTACTCCTTTGAGCCACAGGTGCTGCCCTGTATTTCATTTCTCATTCAAGTTCTTGTTATTTTTCCAGCAAGTAACAGCTGTTTCTCCTATAAGCACAATGTTTTCAGCACATATAAAAAAAGCTTCAGTCACAGATAGAAAGGCAGGCATAGGGGAAGAGAATCTGAAAGAATAAATGAATAATGACATTTGAACTGGGGTGTAGTGATTTAAGTTGTTTGACATGTTTTAAGATTCTAAGGTGCTCATGAATGAAAGATAAAAAGAGTGCCTAGTGATTCAGGAGAAGAGCACAAATTCCAGGGAATATTTCCAATTTCACTGATACATGAGTCAAAGAAACAATTCATTTAGCTGTAGGAGACTCTCTGACTGCATTTTCTTATTGAAGGAAAGAAAGGAAATGTGTTAAACATCTCTAGCTAATTTTTACCCTGCTCACTGAAAAGATGTCCATCTAAACAGATTTCCCAAAATAGTGTTTCAAGCAGAAAACTTGTGACTTACAAATCTTTAGTGGTACGAATAATTCACACCTAAATCGGATGGTTTATAAACCCAATTTTCGTATTTTGACCTCCAAAATAAGACGTGTATATCTTTTTACAAGGAGTTTCCAAATTTGTAAATTACACTTTTCTCAGAATTATCACTCCAATTCACACATGAAAAATGTACCTGGCTTCTCTTCCTATTTCTCTACAACTCTTTTCTTCAGTCATTAATACACTCTGAAGTCCAAAGATGTTTTCAAAAAAAATCTGACAAGACTAATTCTTCTTTTAAGTCAGGATATGCATGCTGCAATAATTTGAAAGTTTCTGAGAGAAGGATATAATTTTTTTCAGAAACAATTATCGCAGAAATGACCAACATTACAGCCACCAAAGCATGTAAAAAACACTGAGACATAGTTGCTCCTACCACCAACATACCTATTTTTCTCCAAAAAACCTTAGCCCCAAATGTAAATAGGTATGTGGAGTATTGCCCCATAATCTAATTAAAAACTTACGTATATTCAGATTTTTAGTTTATTCATGACTTATTTTTTGAAGCAAGTAAAATGTAAATAACAAAATTTTCAAGGCACATTTCATCCAGCCTTAAAGATAATGAATAGTGTTAGACAAAGAATGGTTTTGATTTTGACATGTAAGTAGATCATCCTAGGAACAAAGTTCTGAATTGGTAACACTAACACTGCTGTTCTGACATCTGTCAGAAAATAAAACTACACAGATAACGCTTTGATTGTATAACATTAACATTTCACTATTCTATTAGTAAACAAATGAATGAAGAAAATTTAACAAGATGATCAAGTTTTAATACTACAAAGCTCCCGAGACAAGAGCCAATACTTACAACAGAAGGCGGCCGACTTTGGGTCCGTCCTGCCTGTGAGAAAGAACTGGAGGCCTATGCGCTCTCATTGCTCCAACTGCTCAGTACATGCTGGGGCTACTACTGCCCTTTTATAACCTTCTGGTAGAGGAGGTAATTTGGAAACTATTTATAGATAAAAACTAAATTAGGTTCTATGTTGAGACTAACACAGTACTGACTCATGTTTCTTAGAGCAGAGTTTTTTTCATCATAGCCAAGGAAGCCAAATATTAATAATATGAATACTCAGAAACCAAAAGCTGATTTAAAAATGACACAGGCTCAGCACCTGTAGCTCAGCGGCTAGAGCGCCAGCCACATACACCACAGCTGGCGGGTTCAAATCCAGCCTGGGCCCGCCAAACAATGACAACTACAACCAAAAAATAGCCGGGCATTGTGGCAGGCGCCTGTGGTCCCAGCTACTTGGGAGGCAGAGGCAGGAGACTCGCTTGAGCCCAGGAATTGGAGGTTGCTGTGAGCTGTGACACCACAGCACTCTACCCAGGGCAACAGCTTGAGATTCTGTCTCAAAAAAAGAAATAAAAAATGGCACAAATATAAACAGAAAACTATACTACCATCATGTTAAAGGTACTGGACTAGTAACATTTAACATCTAAACAAACATTTATCTTACCAATTGAACTTTACACTTATTAAGAATAAAAATTTAACTTAAAAAGTCAAATACTATTTACAAGGCTTATAACAAAATAGTAATCCTCTTACCAACCTTTACTTGTCAATTCTGATTTTGCTCCCCAGAAACAACTACTTTCAATATTCCATCTTGTTTCTGAATACAGCAGTTTGTTTGCAACTACTGCTTTCTTATTTTTCTGATTTAGATGTTACTTACTGATTTCTTACCACATAAATCTGCGGTTCTCAACCTGTGGGTTGCGATCCCTTTTTAACAATGAAAATACTTTGTGGCATTAGCAAGGTTGAGAACCACTGATATAAATGATTTAATTCCTATATCCCTAACCCTCTAAAACCTTTTCATCTCTAATAAAATCATTAATACCACTTTGGATACATCAATATTAATTTATCATATACTTCACTGCTGATCACACTGACTTTCCACAATAATTTCATTCTTACTGATACTGAAAATTACTGTTTTTTAAAAAAAATGGTTCTTTTTCTATATACCTACCCCTATTTCACCTCAAACTCTTCATCACAACTGTAAACCCCCTTAACATGGTCAAACATGGCAAGTGATTAGGTTTCATGGTTTGCTTGTTTTTGTCTTTCTTCCCCCTCAGAAATACCCCACCAGGAGCGCTCCGCCCGCTGACTCCCATCAGTGGCTTGTTCCCTAGGTTTTCTTTCCACCTTAGTCATATGGAATTGCCTGATTGCCTTCCTGAGTTGCTGCCTGTTTCCTGGATCCTCTCATGGTTTCATGATTCTTGGTTTGTTCTCTCATTTTAACAGAACGCATCTTGCAATAGCTTCCAAGGAAGTTAGGAAGAGGAGGAAGTTTTTAGACTGGAGTTTCTCTCGATGTAAAATTCCACAGTGATATGCCTTAATGAGCGATCTTTTTGTTTTTCCATTTACTGGGCTAGGCGTAGAGTGAGCTTTTTCTGTTTCTTTTCTTTTCTTTTTTTTTTTTTTTTGAGACAGAGCCTCAAACTATCCCCTGGAAAGAGTGTCATGGCATCACAGCTCACAGCGACCTCCAATTCCTGGGCTCAAAAGTGAGTCTCCTGCCTCTGCCTCCCAAGTAGCTGGTACTACAGGCGCCCACCACAACGCCTGGCCATTTTTTGGTTGCAGCTATCATTGTTGTTTGGTGGGCCCGGGCTGGATTCGAACCCACCAGCTCAGGGGTACGTGGCTGGCGCCTTAGGCCCATTGAGCCACAGGCAGCGAGCCTGAGAGTGAGCTTTTTCAATGTAGGGCAGAAAATGACAAACTTACAGTCCTAGGATCAGACCTGCTATACCCATCCATTTATAAGTCATTTATAGCTGGAAGAGTTGTGCAAATGAGGTATATGCCTTAGGTCCCACAGCGCCTAAAATATTTATTATCTGGCCCTTTACAGAAAAAGTGTGCGGACCTCTGATATAGAAGATCAATCACTGAGTTCTAGAAAAAATTTTTATGTTACTTATTTGCAGATCCAACTTACTAACATTTTTCTTCTCTGAATCTCCTCATCCTATTATTTGGACGTTAGATCTCCTAATCTGACCTTACTTTCTTTCTTATGTACCATCTCCATGTTTTATCACTCTTATAGAAGGATAAAGGGGTACACAAAGTGAGAACTAGAATAAGGGCCCCAAAATTCTGTAAAGGAACAGGCTCAGCTACAATGATGGTAATAACCAGCCACTATCCCCTCATTTGCTTCGTAATAGTCGCTGTCCCCTTGTTTGCATCTAATTGGAGCCTAGTGGTAAGTTTTTGAGATATTGTCCAGGTTCTGTATTCCACTGGACTGACTGACCCAACTGGTCCCACACCTTCCACCCAAGGTCCTGCCTTCCAGTACACTGGCTGACCCACCCACACAGCGGCCTAAACCAAAGCACTGGTGTTTTCCCCCCGAAACCAGCCATTTAGTAGACCCTGATTGCCTAAACCTCTCTGCCCACCAAACTATCTTTAAAAATCCTGTCTCCCCAATTCTTGGGGCAGAATTGAGCAATTTCTCCCATTTCCCTGCTTAGCGCTATTCGGAATAAACCCTTTCTCTGCTGTAAACCCTACTGTCTCTAGATACTGGCTTTCTCTTGGGCAGCAGGCAGATGAACTTGGGCTGGGTGGCAAAAATTTCCTCAACTTTATTTCACAAATCTTCTGTTTAGTTTTTAAAGATTTAATGTAGCTTAAAATTTTTTTTCCAAGTTATTTTATTATCTGAAGGAGTCTTTTAGTCCCCTGAAGCTATTATAGTATATTTTTAGGTTTTATTCTGCTCCCTGCATTGCATCTATTTCACCTAATTTCAATCCTTTGTTTTGGTCTCCACATTACAGAAGTTTGCTTTCAAAAGTCTGGCTGATCCTTGGCTGTCCATTCATATTTGTAAGTCGCACCACAGCTCACCAGAGGCCCTTAAGTAACTGAGTTTCACTTGCAGGGCCTTGAGTACCATCGTCTCTGCCTCTTCTCCTGACCGAGGCAATCTTCCCCGCAGAGGGGCTCTACAGGTCTGGCTGCCAGCGTCTAGGACCCAAGCAAGGGAAGAGAGGAACTCTGCCAACTTTGACTTAATCCCTCTTTTCACTTGGCACCTCACCTACACATCCTCATGATCGTAAAATATGTGATAAAATTAATAATGGTTTTCATTACATTTCTTAGTATTAGTGCAGAAAAGAGCCAGTTACTTAGCCAAAGGTAAACGGGACAATTTCACTCAGCTTATGAAATGAAAGTTGGCCTGGGAGTACTTTATCATTCCTTTGAAAATAAAATTAAGAAGAAAAATAATTTTATACAAATAACCACATGGGCTCGGTGCCTGTGGCTCAACCAGCTAAGGCGCCAGTCAAGTACACCTGAGCTGGCGGGTTCGAATCCAGCCCAATGCCGCCAAACAATAACGGCTGCAACCAAAAAATGGCCGAGTGCTGTGGCAGGCACCTGTAGTCCCAGCTACTTGGGAGGCAGAGGCAGAAGACTCGCTTAAGCCCAGGAATTGGTGGTTGCCATGAGCTGTGAAGCCACAGCACTCTACCCAGGGTGACAGCTTGAGGCTCTGTCTCAAAAAAAAAAAAAAAAATAAGTGAAGAAGATGAAGAAAAAATGGAGAGAATGAGTGGGGAGGAGGGGAACCTCTCTAGAAAAAATTTACTTATTAGCCAGGTATGGTGGCACAAACATATAGTCCTAGTTACTTGTGAGGCTGAACCATGAGGGGAGCTTGAGCCCAGGCATTCCAGGCTGCAGCGAAATACCATCAGATCACTACACTGTAACCCAGAAGACAGGACAAGATCCCATCAAAAAAAAAAAAAAAAAGGGTGTCACCTGTGGCTCAAGGAGTAGGGCACCAGCCCCATATATCGGGTGGCGGGCTCAAGCCTGGCTCCAGCCAAAACTGCAAAAAAAAAGTAAGAATTCTTTTTTTTTTTTAATGTAGTTTTTGGCTGAGGCTGGGTTTGAACCCACCACCTCAGGCATATGGTGCCGGCGCCCTACTCCTTTGAGCCTCTGGTGCCGCCAGAATTCTTTTTTTTTAGATTCTTTTTTTTTTTTTTCACTCCCTCAAAGGGGGTCTCACTGGCAGATACTGCAGCTCAGTGGGTAAGGCGCCGGCCCCATTTGCCGAGGGTGGCAGGTTCAAACCCGGCCTCAGCCAAACTGCAACAAAAAAATATCTGGGTGTTGTGGCAGGCGCCTGTAGTCCCAGCTACTTGGGAGGCTGAGGCAAGAGACTCGCCTAAGCCCAGGAGTTGGAGGTTGCTGGGAGCTGTGTGACGCCACGGCACTCTACCGAGGGCGACAAAGTAAGACTATGTCTCTTAAAAAAAAAAGAGAGAGAGAGAGGTCTCATACTGCCCAGCTGATATATTGCCCAGGGTGGTCTTCAACTATTAGCCTCGAGTAATCCTCCTGAGTAGCTGGGATTACAGACACAAGTAGCAGTAAGAATTCTTCTTAGCTTGATGAAAATGACCTAAACTGACAATGGTGATGTTTGCATACAACTCTGTGAATATACTGAAAACCAGTGAAAGGTATACCTTTTTCATTTTTATTTTTTTGAGACAAAGTTTCACTTTGTCATCCTTGGTAGAGTGTAGTGGTCAGTGGTGTCATACCTAGCTCACAGCAACCTCAAACTCTTTTTATTTATTTATTTATTTATTTATTTATTTATTTTGGTAGAGACAGAGTCTCACTTTATCGCCCTAGGTAGAGTGCCGTGGTGTCACACAGCTCACAGCAACCTCCACCTCCTGGGCTTAGGTGATTCTCCTGCCTCAGCCTCCCGAGTAGCTGAGACCACAGGTGACTGCCTAGCTATTTTTTGTTGTTGTTGTTGCAGTTTGGCTGAGGCCAGGTTTGAACCCGTCACTCTCAGTATATGGGGCCAGTGCCCTACTCACTGAGCCACAGGCGCTGCCCTTTAATACATATTTTGTAAAGATGGAGGTCTTATTATGTTGACAAGGCTGATCTAGAGCTGTCGGCCTCAAGTGATCCTCCTCTGCCTTGGCCTCCCAAAGTGCTGGGATTATAGGTATGAGCCACCATGCCTAGCCTGAAGTGTATAAACTTCACAGAAACATGTCATAAATGGTGGGAAAAAAAATTGTTCAATATCACAATCATGAAAAGATAATATATTATAATGTGATATAATTTTTTCCCTCTGGAAACAATTTTGGAAGATTCTGTCCAATGCTGACAAAGGTGTGGAGAAATGTTAAACACTATAGATCGGGGCGGCACCTGTGGCATCAGTAGGGCGCATGCCCTGTATACCGAGGGTGGTGGGTTCGAACCCAGCCCCGGCCAGCTAAAACAACAGTGACAACTGCAACCAAAAAAAAAAAGCAAGGCGCTGTGGCAGGCACCTATAGTCTCAGCACTCGGGAGGGCAAGGCAAGAGAATTGCTTGAGCCCAAGAGTTTGAGGTTGCTGTGAGCTATGACACAACAGCATTCTACCAAGGGTGACAAAGTGAAACTCTATCTCAAAAAAAAGAAATAGGGCGGCGCCTGTGGCTCATGGAGTAGAGCACTGGCCCCATATACCAAAGGTGGCGGGTTCAAACCCGGCCTCGGCTGAACTGCAAAACATAAAAATAGACAGGCATTGTGGCGGGCGCCTGTACTTCCAGCCACTCGGAGGCTGAGGCAGGAGAATCGCCTAAGCCCAGGAGTTGGAGGTTGCTGTGAGCTGTGTGATTCCACGGCACTCTACTGAGGGCGATAAAGTGAGACTCTGTCTCTACAAAAGAAAAAAAGAAATAACCTAAAGTATAGTACATATGGAACATTAAGCAGCAGTGAAGAAGATTAAGGTAAATCAATATGTACTAACATAGAAAGCAGACACAATGCCGAGAGAAAAAAGGAAGTATTATGTGTCAACTGAGAAATACTAGTCAGCAATTTAAAAAAAGAATGAACTGCTGACATACACAACATAAATCTCAAAAACACTTCTGTTAAACAAAAGAAGATAGTATACAGAATACATACTATATAACTGCATGTCTATAAAATCCAAATACAGGCAATAACTGGTGATAGAAATCATTCAGTGGTTACAGAAGAGGCGGGTGGAACAGAAAAGGGGGAAAAGGTAAGTTTGTGGGAGAATGGCAATGTTATTTACCTTATTATAGACATCAGTGACATGAGAAGACACAATTGAACTGAATTGATCTAAGATTTGTGGATTTTATTCATATGTGTGTATTTAAGCAAATCCTAACAACACTATTCCTCTACTTAAAACCCTTCAGGTATGTCCAACCTTTTGATTTCTCTGTGCTACACTGGAAGAAGAGCTGTCTTAGACCACACATTAAATACACAAACACTAATGAAAGCTGATGACCAAAAAAAAGTCCATGCATAATTTTTGTGATATCCACCACCACAGATAAGCAAGAAAGTCCTAAAAAATCCCTATATGGGCCTCAGGCCACAGGTTGGACAACCTGGGAACTGAATGATTACCTGTCATCCTAAGATAAAGTCCAAACTCTTTAGCATCATCCACGGGCCCCTTACAACCTTACCTCTATCCCTCTCACTCAACCACTCCTTCAACTGCTAGCCTAGCAATTCTCAAGTTACAGTCCAAGGACTTCTGTGAGTCCCCAAGACCTTTTCAGGGGATCTAGGTCAAAAATATTTTTTAAATACTAAAATAATATTAATACTTATCTAAATACGATTAAATACTATTAAATATTTAATACTATTAAATATTTTTAATAATACTACATACTAATTATTTACTTTTTCATTCTAGAAAAATACCCACAGTTTTATGAAAAGCTTTTTTTTTTTTTTTTTTTGAGACAGTCTCAAGCTGTTGCCCTGGGTAGAGTGCGGTGTGACCTCATAGCTCATAGCAACCTCAAACTCCTGGGCTTAAATGATTCTCTTGCCTCAGCCAACCAAATAGCTGGGAGTACAGGTGTCCGCCACAAACGCCTGGCTATTTTTTGGTTGTAGTTTTCCTTGTTGTATGGCGGGCCCAGACTGGATTTGAACCCACCAGCTCTGGTGTATGTGGCTGGCGCCCTAGCCACTGAGCTACAGGCGCCTAGCTGTGAAAAGTTTATTAAAATACTCCTCCCTGGCCAGCGTGGCAGTTCACAGTTATAATCCTAGCACTCTGGGAGGGCGAAGCAAGTGAATTGCTCTGAGCTCAGAGGTTAGAGACCAGCCTGAGCCAGAGTGAGACCCTGTTTCAAAAAAAAAAAAAAAAAAATCCAGGTGTTGTGGCAGGGCGCCTGTAGCCCCACCTACTTGGGAGGCTGAAGCAAGAGAATCAGTTAAGCCCAAGAGCTGGAGGTTGCTGTGAGCTGTGACACGACAGCACTCTACTAAGGGCGACATAGTGAAACTCTGTCTCAAAAAAATAAATAAATAAAATACTCCTCCCTTTTCAAACTAAACATCTGATGCATGAGTCTAGCCTTTCCTCATATACTTCAAGCAAAACACCCTATTGCAACAACTGAATGAGGAAGCAGATGTGAGAATTCAGTTGTCTTCTGTTAAGACAGACATTAAAAGAGATTTAGAAAAATGTAAAACAATACCATTTTACTAATTTTTTTTGTTCTGGAAAATGTGGTTATATTTCATTGAAATAACCCATTAACATGTAATGTGTGATTTTTGTTACTTTTAAGTTTACTAATGAACATTTTTTTTTAATTTGTTTTAATTGTTTGTTTGTTTGCCTTGCAAGCTATCACCCTGGGTAGAGTGCTGTGGCATCATAGCTCACAGCAACCTCTAACACTTGGGGTCAGGTAATCCTCTTGCCTAAGTTTTTTTTATTTTTGTTTTTAGTAGAGACGGTGTCTCAATTTTGCTCAGGCTGGTCTCGAACTCGTAAGCTCAGTCTAACCACCTGTCTCAGCCTCCCAGAGTGCTAGGATTATAAACGTGAGCCATTGCGCCTAGCCCTCAGTTTTAATTTTTAAGATAATGAATATGGATGGATATAATACACATAAACAGAAAATAATTTTGAAGAGTGTAAAGGGGTCCTGAGAACAAAACTGCTGCTCTATCCATACCAAATTATTTTCACTTCCTAAACACATCATGTGATTTTGCCTCACAGATTTGCATATGCTTTTTCTCTGCTTTGCCTGTTCTCATCAATCTGCCTGGCTAACTCCTCCTCAACATTCAGGTCTAGATTTAAACATCACTTCCTCCAGAAAACCTTCCCTGATTGTTCAGATTTGATTGGTGCCCCTTTCCTGAACTCCCATGAGTCAACTTACAAATTCTTTTTCCTTTTTATAAAGATAGAGTCTCACTTTGTTGTCCTTGGTAGAGTGCCGTGGCTTCACAGCTCACAGAAACCTCCAGCTCCTGGGCTTTTCTTGGCGATTCTCTTGTCTCAGCCTCCTGAGTAACTGGGACTACAGGCACCTGCCACAATGCCCAGCTGTTTTTGTTGTTGTTGTTGTTGTTGCAGTTCGGCTGGAGCTGGGTTTGAACCCCCTATCCTCAGTATATGGGACTGGCACCTTATTCACTGAGCCACAGATGCTGCCCTCAACTTACATGGTGCAAAAGCAATATGCTTTTAGTCCTCTATACAATGATTCTGTTTTTCGCAGTCAATAAATTACATTAGATATTCAACACCTAGTTATAAAATAGACTTTGTGCTAGATGATTTTTCCTAGCTGTAGGCTACTGTGAGTGTTTTGAACATGTTTAAGGCAGGTTAAGCTAAGCCATGATGTTTGGTAAGTTAGGTATATTAAAATACATCTTCAACTTATGATACTCTCAACTCATAATGGGTTTATCAGGATGTAACCCCATCACAAGTCAGGAAGCTTCTGTACTCTGTCCTAGCCTTTATCATGAACCTATCCTGTGACTGACAGCTAATTTTACAAGTCTATATTACTCACTAAGTTCTTTGTGTACTGCGATCAGGTCTTGTTCACAGTTGTGTCCTCAGGGCCTAACAATGTCTGGCACATATAAGCATATTTATTGATAAAATAAGTGAATGTAATATTCATCACAACAAAGTACTATTTTTAAAGGAAGACTGGAACTCAGAGAAACAATCTGTTCAAACAAATTAATCTACAAAGTGTAAGCTGACAACTGCACTCCAAGTCTTTTACCTCCCAAACCCTCACTCCTTGAGGGTGGGGGGGAAGGGGCACTTTACCTGAGAACTAATGGCATACTTCAGGTAAGACAGGATGAGAGGATTGGGAGAAGGTCCAATCATGGCCTGCTCCAGTAGTGCATCTGCAAGGGGAATGACAAGAATGTGATTATGACCTTTCTGGGTTTACTCCTTATCCCTCCCATTGTTCCTTCCCACTTCACTTGAGACCTGCCAGATTGAGAATGTCCCAGGTGGCTCCTTTGGGAAAAAATTTCTTCATATTGATTGCCCATTGGTAGTCACTCCATCGCTCCTTCCAGGCTTGTAAAATGGCTTGCTTTAGGTTCACCACCTTCATGACTTCACTGAGGAGGCGGGGCCGGTGGCAACCAGCCTGGAGGTGGGGGAAATGAAGCTAGAGCAGAGCTAGGGTTCTGAGGAAAACAGGGACGGCAGAGTTAAAAGAATGGAAAAGATGTGGGAAGGTTTAAGCAAGGCACAAGAGCTATAAAGAAAAAGATAGAGAGCCCATGAGCTCATCCTTCCTTGAACTGGACACTAAAAAGATGGTATCAAAGGGTCTAATTCAAAGACTAAAGAGGGTCACAACGGGTTAATCCAGTTTCGGTTGCCTAATTACGCCCTTAACTCTAGCCGAGTCCCTCAGCCACCACCACCCCAGATCCAGATTTTTTTTCCTTTATTTTCTCCACCGTCCCCAGTCCTGGAACCATAATTCCCTATTTCCTTTTCACTCACTACCTCCCCAAATTCAAGCCTACCGGACAGTCTAGTTCTAGAGCCTAGGCATCGCCATGTTGACACTTATCAAGAAGCTCGTTTTCTATTGGCTGGACGTAACCTATACGAACCAATAGGAATTCAGCAAAGAACACGGTGTCTTCTGGCAATTGTAGTTCTCCGGCCTAGGACCGAATATGCGCTAGAAAGGAACCTAAAGAACGAATCTAGATAGCCCCGCATAATTTTTCTCCTTTAAGGGAGGAATTCCAGGAGCTGAGGAACCACCGAGACTCTGAGGCTTGGGGAGCCCGACAGGTTGCTCGCCACCAGGCGTCGCCCAATGACGTCACCGTCGACCGGGATCTCTGTCGTTTGCTCACACCCTTTCGTTACCTTCTAGTTAGTAGGTGCGGCAAGGGTGTGGCGTTCGGCAATACAGTCTTCCTCTTTCCAGGCCATTTTCTGTTCTCTTAAGCCCCTGGGGTTACCATAGTTCTCATTTCACACCTGTAAAGCGACAGTGAGGTGTGGTTAGTTGTACACACATCCATACTTCCAAATCTGATGGGCCTCCCAGAATCTCCTGGCCTTGCATACTGCTTGTATACAGGAGGAAGGAAGGAGAAAACCGAAGTTAAGGTTATCAAAAGCAAGAGAACAAGAGAACTCTGAGACACTGTCATAGCCAAAATGGCTAAGGATACCTGATGACAAAAGGCAATATGGTATTATGAATGGGATCCTGGAAAGGAAAATGAACATTAGGTAAAAACTAAGGAAATCTGAATAAAACATAGAGTTTAGTTAATAATAAAGTATCAGGCAAGGCGCTGTGGCTCATGCCTGTAATCCCAGCATTCTGGGAGGACCAGGACTTGGAGACCAGCGTGGGCAACAAAACAAGACCCTGTCTTCAGAAATAATAATAATGGGGCCCGACGAGGTGGCTGGCGCCTGTAATCCTAGCACTCTGGGAGGCCGAGGCAGGCGGATTGCTTGAGCTCAGGAGTTCCACAGCGTCTTACCAAGAGCAAGACTCTATCTCTAAAAAACTAGCTGGGCGTTGTGTTGGGCACCTGTAGTCCCAGCTACTCTGGAGGCTGAGACAAGAGGATCTCTTGAGCTCACAAGTTTCAGGTTGCTGTGGGCTATGTAGCCAAAGCACTCTACTGAGGGCAACAGAGTGAGCTTTCTCAGCCCCTAAAGAAAATAATAATGTATCAGGCTTGGCGCCTGTAGCTCAGCGGCTAGGCCACCAGCCACATACATGGAGCTGGTGAGTTCAAATCCATCCAGGGCCTGCCAAACAACAATGACAAGTACAACCAAAAAATAGTCAGGCTTTGTGGTGGGCGCCTGTAGTCCCTGCTACTTGGGAGGCCGAGGCAAGAGAATCGCTTAAGCCCAAAGAGTTTGAGGTTGCTGTACACTGTGATGCCATGGCACTCTACTGAGGGAGACATAGTGAAACTCTGTCTCAAAAAAAAAAGTAGGGTGGCGCCTGTGGCTCAAAGGAGTAGGGCACCGGCCCCATATGCCAGCCCTGGCCAAAAACCGCAAAAAAAAAAAAAAAAAAAGTGATAATGTATCAACATTGGTTCATTAATTGTTACAAATTTACCATACTAATGTTAAGATGTTAATAAAAGGGGAAATTGAGCACAGAGTATGTAAGGACCTGCTACTGTTACCCTCAAATTGTTTCCTGTAAATCCAAACTTTTTTTAAAGTTTTTTTTTAAATCTTGTTTATCTCAAAGAACCGTATATAAATTATTATGCCCAGGACTTTGGGCATTAGCCTTTCTTTTCCCCTCAGTGAGAAGCCCAGAAGCAAATGTAATCCACTTCTGACTCCAATGTCTTAGCTTCCCTATACACAGCCTTGATCCCTGCCCTGTCCTAACATTTACAATCTGGGAAAAGAGTAAATTACTCTGGAGGCTCAGGTGGGAGGATCACTTGAGCCCAGGAGTTTAGGCCTAGTCCAGGCAATAGAGCAATACTCTGTATCTAAAAAATAAAACAAAATTTTCTTTATTTTTATTTTTTAAAGATAGTCTCACTTTGTTGCCTTCCACAGAGTGCCCTGGCCTCATACCTCACAGCAACCTCAAACTCTTGGGCTTTAGTGGTTCTCTTGCCTCAGCCTCCTGAGTAGCTGGGACTACATGCACCCTCTACAACACCTGGCTATTCTTTTAGAGATGGGGTCTCGCTCTGGCTCAGTCTGGTCTTGAACTCCTGAGCTCAAGAATTCACCTACCTCAGCATCCTAGAGTGCTAGGATTAGAGGCATAAGCCACTGCACCTGGCCAAAATTTATTTATTTATTTATTTGCAGTTTTGGGCTGGTGCTGGGTTTGAACTCACCACCTCAGGCATATGGGGCCAGAGTCCTACTCCTTTGAGCCATAGGCACTACCCACCAAAAAATAATTTTTTTTTAACAGAGTAAACAGGGGCCAGGCACAGTGGCTCACACCTGTAAGCCTCCTCACTTTGGGAGGCCAAGGCAGGATGATTGCATAAGGCCAGGAGTTCAAGACCAGCCTGAGCTAGAGAAAGACCCTATCTCTACAAAAAATAGAAAAATTAGGCTCAGAAAGTTTCATCACAGTGACTGCTTCTAGTCCTTAATTCCTCAGGCTATATGACACCCATAGCATAGCGATTATGGCACCAGCCACATACACCAGGGATGGTGGGTTCGGACCCAGCCCAGGCCAGCTAAAACAACAATGACAACTGCAGGCTCAGTGTCCGTAGTTCAAGCGGCTAAGGTGCCAGCCACATACACCAGAGTCGGTGGGTTCAAATCCAGCCTGGGCCTGCCAAACAACAATGACAACTACAACCAAAAAAATAGCCAGGCATTATCGGGGTCACCTGTAGTCCCAGCTCCTTGGGAGGCTGAGGCAAGAGAATCGCTTAAGCCCAGGAGTTAGAGGTTGCTGTGAGCTGTGATGCCATGGCACTCTACCCAGGGCGACAGCTTGAGGCTCTGCCTCACAAAAAAATAAATGACAACTGCAACAAAAGATGGCCGGTATTGTGTGCGAATGCCTGTAGTCCCAGCTACTTGGGAGGCTGAGGCAGGAGAATGGCTTAAGCCCAAGAGTTTGAGGTTTCTGTGAGCTTTGACGCCACAGTACTCTACTGAGGGTAGCATTATGGGACTCTGTCTCAAAAAAAATAATAGAAAAATTATCCAGGTGTGGTAGTGGGCATCTGTAGCCCCAACTACTCAGGAGGCTTAAGCAGGAGGATCACTTGACCCTAGGAGTTTGAGGATGCCATGAGCTGTGATGACGTCTCCATTCTAGCCAGGGTAACAGAGTGAGACTATTTAAAAAAAAAAAAAGTAAACAAGGAGGCCCCCAGCCAAGGTCCAGCCCCTAATTTCATACCATTAGGAGCCTGATATCCCAGTTCACAAATTCAAGCTCCAACCCTACTCCCCAACAACTATCTTGTGGCTACCCTTTGAACAGCAAAATCAATCCTCAGGAGGATGAATTTGGGAGGGTAGTTCACCAAGGCTCTGGAAGCAAAGTTGTGGCCATCTGGGCACAGAATGCATAATAAATCCCAGGTATCAGGAGCATGGTCTGAATAGGGAGTCAAGGGCTCCTATTTTAAAGGAGAGAGTATGGTTGGAAGAGGGCCATGTCACATCCCTCTGAGGTTGTTACTGGCTATGGCCTTTCACCCACGTCCCCCTCCATTCTGCTCCCTTTGTACCTGCCTAAGTGACACCACTGGAGAAGTGTTTACACAAACCAGCTGCCAAATACGTGCAGCCAAAGCTTCCAGAGCAGGAGGAAGGGAGAACCCAGACTCCTCACACTGAACCTCTAGACTCCCCTCAGCCACACCCAGTCACACTTGAAACTGCCACAAATCCTGCTTCTCTTCAGCCCCTCACATATCTGGCTCCCCTTCTTCTCCCAGGCCCCTCACCTTCTCTTTGTCTGCTCCCCACCTCTCATTCTGTTGCTGTTACAGCAGACTTAAGGCCCCCCCACCTGGAGCCATTCCGGGACCCTGCAGCTCCTTTCCTGTCCCTCATGCCCACACTGGCTCTCTTAGAAAGAAGCTGTCAACTTTTGAGTCGGTGGATGTTGGGTCCAGTCCACATGGGAGTGGGGAATATTTGAGCCCTGAGAACGGTGATATTCTGAGCTCAAACCATCCCTTCTGGCAGAAAGCCTGGCAGATTTCTAGGGAGGTGCCTCCTCCCCAATTCACAGTGACAGGGAGGCAGCTTTTGTAGTCATGCCATCTGCCTTCCCATTCCCCCACCTCCCACCAGCAGCCCTTTCTCTAGGCTTGGCAGGGTTTCCCCAAGTTCTGGCCTCCTCTGTACAAGGACTCCCTTAGCTCTGGGCAAGGGCCATTTTTAATTTCTCTGCTTTGACCTTCTTGCCTCTCTAGTCTGTAAATATCAGAGACAGCCTTCCCCTATGCCACCTCTTCCTGCCACAACACAGTACCTTCCTAGGGACTCTCTTGAGCTCTCTGGCTCACCTACCACAAGTATGGGGCTCCATGTTATTCTCCAGAGGTGAAAGAAGAAATGTCAATGGCCTCTTTGGGTGTACAGAACACGGCCCCTACTCCATCCCAGAGCCCAGTCCTACTTGTCCCACTTTCTCTTGCTGTCCATTTCTTCTCCCCAGCACTGAGAGAAGCTGATTTCCCTGTGCCCTCACCCTCCTAGTTCCGAGCCCCAGCCTCTCCATCTTGTTGCCCTCTGTGGCTGGGAAAGAGGGACAGGTGG
The DNA here is from genome assembly GCA_963573935.1 of Arctocebus calabarensis. NCBI lineage: Eukaryota > Metazoa > Chordata > Mammalia > Primates > Lorisidae > Arctocebus > Arctocebus calabarensis. The sequence goes on from CAUYON010197431.1 coordinate 17,091, forward strand.
AACCCAGCCAGGCAAAGTGACATGGCAGCATCTGGAGTAGTGGCAGAAAAGCAGCCAGGCCAGAGTAGGGTAAGAGGCTGTGAGGAACAGGGTTTTTAGTACCCCAGGGGAAAGGGGACATTCCTTATCTAGGCTAGAAAAGAGTGGCAAGAGTCCAGACCCAAAAACCCAGAAACACTGAAATCTCTTGTAAGCACACAAGGCACAGAAGGTTTCAGCTTCCTTTCTCTCCATAGGGAAACAGAGTCATTCCCCTCCCTTAGGGGAACATTTTCCTCTAGAAGCTTGCCTGGGTCCCCTCCACTACAGGCAGCAGGTGGATGGGGAAAGAAAGTCATTCCCATGTGCTCATACACAGCTGGCTCCAAACCAGTTCCCTCCCTCACTGTTCCCAAATCAAAATCCCTGTTTTCCATCTCTCTGGGGGAGGGCATGATGGGGAAGAGGCCAATGAGGAGGCTGCCCCTCAGAGACAGCCCCTGGCCCCCCACCACAGTTGTCTGTCTTCCTACTGCCCCAGGAGAGTGAAAGAATTTGAACCAACACCCAGAGTGTTTACTCTTAACACCCTGGAGGACGCCTTCCCTCCCCACAGTCCCAGCACAGATGAGAAGACAGGTGCTATGATCCTGAGGCCTGGCTGGCAGGGAAGGAAGACCAGCTTGCCATTTTCTCAGCGCATCCTCACCTCCAGGCCCTGGGAGCCACTCCACTTTATACTCCTGGCCTCCACACCAGACTGTCTCATCTTCTCCTTTGACTGGAGGGGGAGGCCTGCAGGACGGTGAGCCCCACACTCTGATGGTAAAAGAGGCTGTCCCCTCCTCCCTCCTCTCTTCTCTCCTGCTGGCAAAGGCAGGATGAGGGGACTCTGTAGGAGTATGAAACTAGAAGTTGGGAACATTCATGGGATGCAATGCCTAGCACATATTAAATGAATGCTCTTTTTAAAAAGTGTCAAATGAATAAAGGTAGGAGAAACCCTGACAGACAACCTGAAGGAGGTGTCTGCTCCTTCTACTTCTTGCCTCAGCTTCCAAAAGCAAGGCTCAGCCAGGCCTGGTCCCCTCCCTGGGCTCCCTCTTTTGTGACCAAAAACAAAGGCATCTGATAGGACAAAGGAGAGAATTAAGTGGCCACTTCACTCTTGTCAGGGTAATGGCCAATTTCTCAGTCTCTCATCTCTGCTTGCCATTTGATCTCTAATTTCTATAAACTGCTTTCCTCCTTTTTTTGTCCATTTCTACTCTCTCTCTCTTTTTTTTTTTTAGAGACAAGATCTTACACATGTTGCTAAGGCTGGAGTGCAGCAGCTATTCACAGGCATGCTTATGGCACATTACAGCCCTAGGCTCAAGGGATCCTCCTACCTCAACCTCCTGAGTAACTGGCACTCCCATCTCTTCTTGATTAAGAGATCACTAAGAGGGAGAAACAACTGGGTTTTGGTTTCTTTTAGCTAATGGTAACTCAGTTTCCTCACCTGTCTTTCCAGAGTACTCTCAATGTCTACAGAGCCAAGGGGTATATGGTATATACTGGATGGACACCTTATCACTAGCTGACCCAGAGTCCAGAAGGTGCTAACCCTTATCACCCAGAGACCAGAAGGTCAAGATGAGCTAAGGGAAGGGAGTTACTGAGGCACAGGCCACAGAGTTCCTTCCAGGGTGGCTGGCATGGGGAATATCCCACTTCTCCAAACTGCTAGGGGTGTGCAAGGGGTTTTGGCAGGGATAGAAGATGCTGTGTGGGGTCTTAGCTGCCAGACTTTTGGAAGAAGCTCTTCAGAAAGCTATATGGACCTCTAGGTTCTTAGGGGTGAGACCCTTGAGAAATCTTGGGGTACTTCCTAGCAATGGTGTGAAAGGAGGGGAGAGAGAAAGGGAAGGACCTGGGCATGGCTTCTCCAAGGGGGACCAGAGAACACGCTGTTCCTGCTGCTTCCTTGGCAACCGAAATCTAAGCCCAAGGGGGCCGTAAGACATATCCCAGTGGAAGGCCTATCCATTCTCACTCATGCTGCCCCCTCCCTCTCCCTGTAGATTCAGAGACTGCTTTGAAACAGAGGTGGATGGGAGGGGACAAGACTGGTAGGGCTTTCATGGCAAGAAGGGAATAGGAACTGGTGACAAACTGAGTCTGAGAAGAGCTAGCAACTTCCAGAAATGAGTGGATAGGGTGAGTGGGGTGGGTCAGTGGGATGGGAAGAGGGGTAATGCAACACAGGGTGGGGACTAGAAGTGTACACTTGGCTGGGTCTGGTGAGATGCCTGGTTTGGAAGCAATGTGCCTTTCACTCTGCCCTGCCTATGTCTGTCACCAGCCAACAGTGGGAGCTCAAGGAAGGGAGAGAGGGTAGGAAAAGAGGGTAATGATGAGCTTTTGTCTTTTAGTTCAAGATTCCCTACTCTGTCCCTCTAGGAGAAAAGGCTGGATCAGGAGGCATTTCATTTTCCATGGGTCGGGGTGAGGATTCCAGAACGTTTTCTTCACCAGGGCCTTGCCTCAAAGAGAGATGTGGAGAGAAAGCCAGAATGAAGAGGAAACAAAACTATAGCACCTTCATCTTCCCCCTCTGGACTCCACAACTCCTGCCCTGATCACATTAATGCTGGTCTTCTGCATTGCCTCCTACTTTTGCTAGTTCTGCAGAGTATAAATGTATCCCATGCATTGGGATTCTCTCTCAACTCTCCAGGCAGCCCAATCTCAAGGGACTATTTCCATAATGGGTAGAACATAGACCCTAAGTGTACACTGCAGTCTTGCTCCCCAAGGTTTCATCCAAACCTAATCACTAAGAAGGTAGCAATGACTGGCAGACAGCCACCCTCAGTGCAGCTCACATTGCACGCTGCACCAGCTCTGCATGCTGCAGCATCTTGCCCCACACTGCAGTTGTTGCATTCCACTGTGAGCCCAGACTGAACACAGGGTCACATACTACATCCTGACCATGCAGGCTGCAGCTTCAATTCCCCACTGCAGCACCACTACACAATGCAGGCTCCATTCACCAACTGCATACCCAACATCACCACTGCACCCTGTACCACTGGGGTTTCATCCTAGCTGCTCTCTCATCCTCATGGGCCCAAGACAGGTACCCTCCCTACCTCCAAGCCTTGCAAACCCCAATACACCCTGTTAGAGAAGTGGCTCCAACAGAACTGAAGATGCAGGTGGCTAGGACTAAGAGATGAGCAGGGGTACCCCAGATTGGATATGCTGTCGGTCAGAATCCTCACTCAGCCAGCAATTGTGCCCAGTATAAACTGGGCGATTAGCAGAGCAGCTTCCCTATTATATGCACACCTCGACCCCTAAGAGCAGACCTTCGAGGCAGGGCCATGCCCCAGGAGCGTGGGAAGGCTGTGGCCCCCGCTGGTAAAACTGGGCTAACGACAGCAGGGGAACCGGCGGGGCCAGGGGGAGTGCTGGGGTAATTAGAGCTCTGCCTGGCGCTAGGAGATTCTGAGATGAAAGGGGTTCTGGCGTCACTGGGATGGTTTTATGTCCATGAATGCAGGTGTGTGTGTGTACAGAGGTAGGTGAATGTACATACACACACGTATGTGCGCGCGCGCACGCGCGAAGGGTGGGGCTAGCATGCTGGAGACCTCTCCTTTGGGGAAACGAGTCCATTTGTATGCAGTCCACCCTCCTCCTTAGATTGGCCCTGGTACCATTTGGTGGGGGGCAAATATAGGAGGAAATACATACGTGAAGCTAGGAATTGAGGGAGTATGGCAAGTCGTGCCCAGAACTCAGTAGAGAGAGCAGATTGTTGGGGGAAATGGCTGGTGACAATGAATAGAAACAGCCTGTACGGAGAAGGGTGACGTTTGAAAGGGGAGGCAGTGGATGGGGTGTTGATGTTAGAAATGAGAAATAACGAGGAATGAGCCCCCCAAAAGATTAAAAACATTGATGATTGAAGTTTAAAGGACATTGGGGCTACGAAAGCAGTGTGATTTGCTCAAGGTCACCCAGTGAGTTACTGGTAGGCAAGGGACCCGAACTCTGAAACAAACTCTACACCTCCAAGCATTTGGTATTTAGACTTTCTTCCCCATGTATAAGGTGTAGGCGCCTGATCCATACCTCCTCCCCACCCCCATGGTGCAAACCTCGAAGCCCCCAATTCTCTCAGGAAGCAAAAGCTATTTTTTAATGACATCTTTTCTAAAATCACCAACTACCACTCCTGCCAGAGCCGTCTGAAGTGGGGAGGGCGAGTCTGAGCCGGGCGGGGCAGAGGCTGCCGAGGGGCAGCCGGGCCGCTGGCCGGGGTCCCGGGGCGCGGCGGGGGGCGGGGGGCGGGGGACGGGGACCGGCGGCGACGAGGCGGCCTGCAGGGTGCAGCCGCGAGCCGGCCGGGCGCGCGGAGCCGGAGCCCCAGCCGGAGCGGGGCGGGGGAGGGAGGAGCCAGAGCGGCCGCCGCCTCTGCCGGAGGAGCCGCGGGGCCGCCACACTCGCCCCCCGCCCCCCCGCGCTCACTCGCACTCACACCCGGGCGCAGGAGGCGGGCGGCCCGGGCCCCACCGGCCCCCCATGGACGCCCCCGGCACGGGGCGCTGAGACTCCAGCGTTGCTGCCCTGTCTGGTCCAGCGCGCCACGCCGAGGTAAGGAGGAGGGAGCAAGGGGGCATTAATATGCAAATGCCTCGTGTTGATTATGCAAAGCCGCGGGGCTCAGTGGCCAGCTCCCAGGCGGGCTGGGGGCGCCCAGGGGGTGCCCGATACAGCTTCTGCTTTTCTCCGCGCCCCGGTGACCCGGTCACAGCCTGTGAGATTGCAACTTACGCCCTGGAGAAGGGAGGTGTTGCTAGGAGGTCGGTGGGCCCCGGGGTTCGCTGGCAGAGATGGCGTCCGGGCCTCCCCCTCGAGGGCCCGCCCGGCCTCTGTCCGGCTAGTCTGCTGCGCATTCCCGGGCCGGGCCCCGCTGCCGGCCGCCGGAGCTCCCCCACCCGCCGCGCCGCGGTTTGTTTACGCTGCGCGGGAGGCCTGCCCCCCCAGCTCCCACCCCTACCCTTGGAGGCCGAGTGGCCTTTGCAAAGCTGCCTCCAGCTGCGGAGGGCAGTATGAGTGCAGTGGGGTGGGGGGGGCTTGCATGTGCCCCGGGAAGGGAATTCCCCCCCCAGTTGAGCGTGGCTCCCTGGTTGCAACACTCCTAATTGCAAAAACGACGCTGTTTAGGGTGGGGGGGTAGTGTGTGCGGTGGCTGGTGTGCTTGATGGTCCCTAGATGATTAGGAGAGTTGCTGGCTAGGGAAGAGGAGGAATGGACCCGTGTTCTACGTACCATCCTCCCTTGTTTTCCTCCCCTTGCAACATGTCTCTGATACCCCTTCTCCATCTGGGGCCCTCCCTTGTCGGGTGTGAAAGAAAGGAAGGGGGGGAGTGTGTGACAGGGGCAATGGAGAGAGCCACCATGGTAGGTGTGGGGGTGGGGGCTGCAGAAAGAAAGACAGAGAGATGGGAGCCTGCCCCTCAGGGCTGGCTCTGGCCCCAGGAGGGGGAGGGGATGAAGGGGGCTGTTGTCCAAGATGGGGGATGCAAAGGTGACACATACACAAAGATATGCCCAGACAGACAGCCACACGCATACCCAGGGACACCCAGGTGGACTCAAGGACAGGAGCTGCCGGACACACCCACATGGGGAAAAGGAAGGAGGCAGGCTGCTGCTGCACAGTAGAGCTCAAAGGGGCGGGACACACCCACGGGAGACCAAGAGCATGGAGACCCGCCCATGCACATACCCACGCATAGGGTCACACGGAGATGCTGTCACATATGGGGGCAAGGAGGAGTTGCTGTCACCCACACAGAAAAAGTCACTATCACATGCATGCACACAGAGCAATTGCATACAGCCGCACAATTACAAAAGACCCTGTCACTCACAGGCACACATGTGCTTGCATGAGCCCAGTCACACAGACATCATCGCCTGCCGTGACAGTCGCTGTCACTCAGTCAGATGCGGGCACAGTTACACGTCAACACATGTATACACAACTTAGCAACAAGTATTTTCTTGGACTCTTAGTGTGGAGCTCTGAGCTTTTATAGACAACAGAATCCCTGCTCCCAAGAAAATGCGTCTGTGTGAAAAGGCTTTCCTGCATAATGGTGCAAAGCATGCATCTCAATAACATTTTCTGAGTCTTCTTGCTTGTCATACCACCCTACTAAACAGTGAGCTCCTTGAGACCTAGGAGACTCCCTTGAAGAGCTCTGGATCCCACCCAGAGTCTAGCACAGGGGGTGCTCTGTAAACACTTGTTAATTGACTGACTGTGGGAACTGCAGGCACAGGTGCACTCATCTGCACACAGTCCCATGAACTCATGTGCAGAACTACTTCACAAGGTCCAGAAGGTCCGAGTCCACACAGCTGCAGGTCTGCACTAACAGTGGTGTCCAAAACCCCAGTTGCACACTACATAGCCTGTGCAAGGAGGCACGCACCTAGATGCACACAATCACAGAATTCCTCCCCCCCAGCTTCCGCCTGCTGCCTTCTTCCTCTAGGCTCAGCTGCTGTGTGCAAATGGGTTTTTTTGGAGGGACAGAGAAACAAAAGCAAAGACAGTGGGTACAAGGGGGTTCCAGAGGGCCGAGTTATGGGCTGAAAGCAGTGTCCAGTGACTTCTAGCAGCTGGGTTTGTCCAGGCCTCTGGGGTAGGGGGAGTGTTAGGGAGAGCTGGCTCCTAGGGAGTGGCTTTTCATCCTTACCCTAAAAGCTCAGGGGATCTAGCTGCCCTTACATCTGCCGTGGCCTTTCCTGGGGACACTCAGTCTCCCCCCAGCTGAATTCCTGCTGCCCACCATGAGTCTAGCCCCTCTTCCCACCTCAGCCCTCCTGTCCAAACTTGGAAGTTTTCCTTAAGAGGTTGTAAGCTGTAGAGTGTCTGTGTGAATGATGTGTATTTTTGACTTGGAATTTCTCTCTAACTCTGTCTCTCTCTCTCTGTTGCACTGTCTTGCTGGTGTCTGATTCTCCCTTTCTCCTATTCTGTAACTCTCTCCCTGTCACTACCCCCATCTACCCCTGTCCTGTCTCTGTTTCTGCCACAGCCTCTTTTCTCAGAGCTGGGGACTGGCAGTGAAGTACTTCATACTTTTCCAGTTGTTAATACTCAAACTCCGCCTCTCTGCCCCGCCTGCCTGGTGTCTGGGGTCAGTGGGAGGTTGGGGTGGGGGGTGGGGGGCTCAGCTGGCTGCTCAGGACTTCCTGAGCTTCCTTAGTGCTGGGCCCACAAGATTTGGGGGTTGGGAATAGGAGAAGGGCAGGGCTCAGCTACTGCCCATGTTGACCCCTTGAGCTGGCACGCCTCTCCTGGGGACATCAGTGCTGTGGGAGCCCTCAGTGTGCAGACTGCAGTTAGCTAGAGCTCCTAAATAAGCCAGTGACAAGGCTCCCAAGCTGGAAAAGAATAGCCCCTATCACAGTGGTGGGAACTGGCCAGTTAGTTTGGTCCCTGATAGGACTCACAATGTCCTTTCTCCACACCCTTGGCAGCTGAGACCCACCTCAAAGATGCCCAACAGCTGTCCTTTTTGCCCAGCCACCAGGCCTGGCTTAGAGAGTACAGCTGCCCAGACTGTGTGTGGGGCTAAGTGAGGCCCTCTCACCCATGATGCAGGTTCCAGCCTGGAGGGGGCAGAAAGGGCACCTCTTCGAGAGAGGGAGTTTAAGCAGGGAGCGCTGGGGCAGGAGACTCAGCTCAGGGGGCACCAAGAAGCCCTGCTTCTCTCCAGCTCTAGCCTTGGCCTACTTGCATGAGGGGTCATGGTAAAGATTCAGTGGTAGAGAATCCACCAGTTGCTACAGAGGGAAAACTGAGGCTTGGTCACAGGGACACATAGCCAGGTGAAAGAACAAGGTAGCATTTCCCTAGCAGGTGATATGCTATCAAAATTAAGAGTGGGAATTTTGGCTTGGTGCCTGTGGCTCAAACGGCTAAGGCGCCAGCCATGTACACCTCAGCTGGCGGGTTCGAATCCAGCCCAGGCCTGCCAAACAACAATGACGGCTGCAACCAAAAAAAAACAAAAAATAGCCGAGCATTGTGGCAGGCACCTGTAGTCGCAGCTACTTGGGAGGCTGAGGCAGGAGAATTGCTTGAGCCCAAGAGTTGGAGGTTGCTGTGAGCTGTGATGCCACGGCACTCTACCCAGGGTGATAGCTTGAGGATCTGTCTCAAAAAAAAAAAAAAAAGGCTGGGGATTTTTTTTGGACCTAACTGCCTAGGTTTGAATACCAACTTTGCCACTCACTGGTTTAACTTCTCTCTTGCCTTATCTGTAAATTGGGGACAATCACATCATTTAGCATTTTGATAATTAGCAGAGTTACATAAAATGTGTTAGAAAGCGTCTGGTTCATAATAAGCTGCATGTGTGAGCTGTTACAATGGATGCAGAAGGCTGTGGGTCTGGAGTCCCCCGGATTTCTTGGAGAGGCTTGGTGGAGAATTGGATCTCCTAAACACCATGGGAATGGGACTGGACTGGGGACAGTGGGTCTCCAATCTCCAGCTTCCCTACCCTTTATGTCACCTCTGTCTCCCCAACAAATTTTTGTAAACTGGGATCAATGTGTGGGAAAGAGCCCAAGGCAAACTCCTCTGCTCCACCCTCCTTTTACCCTCACTCCCTCCCCTCCTTTAGCTTAAAAGGAGCCCTCGGCATCTCAGCCTGGGACACACCTCACCAGCTAGGGGGCACATGCATAAACATTTGGACATCATTGCATCTCTATTGGGACAAGTCTGAGCACTGGGACTGGAAGAGAAATAACAAACCAGTCCTCTCTCCTTTCTTTTTTCTTTTCTTTTCTTTTTTTCTTTTTTTTGGGGACAGAACCTCAAGCTGTCACCCTGGCTAGAGTACTGTGGCATCACAGCTCACAGCAACCTCCAACTCCTGTGCTCAAGCAATTCTCCTGCCTCCACCTCCCAAGTAGCTGGGATTACAGGTGCCTGCCACAACACCTGGCTACTTTTTGGTTGCAGTCATCGTTGTTTGGCAGGCCCGGGCTGGTTTCCGAACCTGCCAGCTCAGGTGTATGTGGCTGGCACCTTAGCTGCTGGAGCCCCAGCTGCCGAGCCCTCTCTCCTTTCTTTTTTTTTTTTTTTTTGTTTGGAGTTTTAGGCTGGGGCTGGGTTTGAACCCACCACCTGTGGTATATGGGACCAGCACCCTACTCCTTGAGCCACAGGCACCGCCCCTCTCTCCTTTCTTATGTGTTGGTACTACATGGGGTCAGGAGGAAGGCAGAGCTTTTCCTCTCTCCTGGGGGCCCAGCATCCCATTTACCTGCCATCAGTCAACCGGAACCCAGATATTCTGACAGATACCGGATTCTCCTCCCTGCATTGCACAGGCATTAGTGTGAAAGGTGCTAGCAGAGAGAAACCGAGGCTCTAAGGACTAGTGTGGTCAGCACGGCACCTGTCCTGCGTTGCCCCTTTCCCTCTGTGAGTCTGGTGATAAGGATTCCCTCTCCCCCAAACCTATGTTATTCAGCCCCTGCCCTTCAAGGTGAAGCAAGGACAATGGGAGGATGCCCACTGTTGGAGCATCTGGGAGCCTTGGGAATGGGACCCAATCTCAACTCTAGTTCTCATGACTGCGAAGGTGCTTGGGGGACTTCGGTGTCTTATAAGAGGGGAGGCAAATATGACTGTGGTGGGAAGAGCAATGGCTGGGAGTCATGAGGCTGGGTTTCTGTCATTTATCAGTTGTAAAACTTTGGGCCTGGGTTTTCGTTATCTTGAGACGATGATTTCTATCTTATTTGGGGTGAGGGTAAATATATGTGGTGGGATGACACCTGTGTTCAATTCGTGTCACTTTCTGATATGGTAAACAATGCTTGTGGATTCTCCTGTCCTCCCAAGGCCTGGCATACACCAGGGTGGAGGATGAACATGCTGCCTGGAACCAGAGACAGTTCTCAGTCTCACAGAGGCAGCTGGGCTGGTTCATGTGGTTTCACCTTGATGTCACCTGGCAGGCCAAAGCTCAGGTACCATGGGGGATTTCTGTACTATGGTAGAGAGGTGGTCCAGAAGGAGGGGTCACACAAGATTGCTGGGTAGACAAAGGGAGCGAGATGGATGTTATTGGTGCCCAGGAAATGTTATTCTTACTCCCTTGCTTTGGGAGTGGGCAGTCTGGGGACCAGAGACTAGAGGTTAAAAGTTAGCACCAAAGGCACAGCCAACCCCCTCTGGCCCTGTCCCAGCAGTGGCAAAGAGCAGAGTGATTGGATACAGCCCTTGGCCCACCTTCTCTTCCTCCTGTCTTCCTCTTATGAGGAAGAGATGGGCTCGTGGCGGCTCCCAGAGCCCCAGCTGCCTATTTCATTTTCTCTTTTACCAGTAATGAGTGGGAGGGGGTGGGGAAGGGGATAGGGACCTGAGGCTTTGGTGGCTTTCAGCATTTCTGTACACATCAGTGAGTGGGTGTGTTGTGCATGCATCCATGTGAGAGTGTTTTTGTGCATGTGTGGGCTGGGGAGGGCTCTGAATATCTCCTGGAATGGTACCCGGAGCCCTATGGCTTTGCGCATGCGGGGTGAATGTGTGTGTCTGCACGTGTCCGTGTGTGTGCCGGAGACTCAGCTGCATTCACGCTCTTTCTCCCTCTCTCCCCAATCTCTCTCCTCCTCCCCATTCCCCCCTCTTTTCCTATTCCCTCCCTCCTTTCCTCCCTCCCTCCCTCCCTCTCTCTCTCTCTCTCTCTCTGCCTCTGCCAGTTCTGCTTGGGTGGGGGCTAGTTCCTGCTTCCCTTGGGGTGCCTGGGAGAACATCTCGGTCTTTCTTTTCCCTTCCACCATAACCTCCCCTCCTGGGTGATGCTCCCCAGGGCTTGCAGGCAACTTCTTCTACTGCCTTAGACGAGGGGAGTGAGGAGGGAGGACCCCAAGTCTGTGCCCATGGTGCCATCTGCAGCAAGCGCCTTGGCCCTGTGACATTCATGCCTTCAGCATTCAGCTGCCCCAGCTCCCAGCTCCAATTACCCACTGGCTGCTAGGGGGAGGGTAGGGAGAATGTGCCATGCCCAGCTTGGGGGTGCTCCTAATTCTACCTTCTTGGCCATTTGGATTTCCTGCCTCCATTCCTGAGAGGATTTCGGGCAGAAGTTCTTCGGGGCATGAAGTTCTCTATGTGCTGAGCTCTCAAGCATGGATGTGGGTGCAATCACCCATCAGTAGGTGTGGGGGGTGGGTGTGACCTGGGAAGAGACCTCTAGACCTGGGCAACCACCTTCGTGCCTGCCTGGAGCCGGCCTGGGGTGGAGGAAGAGGGTGAGGAGGGCAGCGAGAGCAGCAGGTGGGTGAGGTTATGGAGGAGGGGGGCGGGGAACAGTCTTTGATGTTAATACTGGGCAGCTGGCCCGAGTCTAGGCTCTGTTTATGTCTTTCTGTTTCTGACCTGCAGGGGAGAGTTTCCTGTTATATTCTTTTGGGGGGAGTGGGGAGGATCCTTTGTTTAAGTAACTAGTCTCCCCCTTATATATATCCCCCCACACCTCATCTCCCATTCTCTGGCTTCTAAGGTCACACAGTGGCTAGGTGATCAGATTCAGGGTCACTGCCCTTAACCTCCAGAATCCCATCTTCTAGGGGCTCAGTGAGAGCTCACCAAGAAGTGCCACCTCCCTCCCTCTCCTATGCCTGTGCCTGCCGAGTTGGTGCCCCAAGTCTGTGTGTACCCCTCTGCCACCTCATACCTGCCAGATACTGCCCTCCTCCCTGCCTTTACTCCTCCTCTCTCCCTGGCACCAGGATAACAGAGAGCTGGGTGGGGCAGGCTGCTCAATCCATACCTGAGGATAGAGCAAGGGAGGATCTGGGAAAGCAGAGAGAGGTGCCAGCCCTAGAGAGGCAGCTACCACTCAGGGCGGGGGCATGTGTGGTTGCTGCAGCTCCATCATCACCACAGACACCCAGGGGCTGTTGGTGTTTGTAGCTGCCCCTGGGATCCCATTTTGGCACACGGGGCAGCGTCTGCATAGAGAGCCCTGTTTGCTCATGCATGCCCATTTGTGTGTTTGGGCTACAGTGGCTCCCCCGGCCCTTAAGCATCACTCTTCTTGGCTCCCATGATACGGAGTCAGAGCATCAATGCCAGCTGATTGGGAATGGGTGGTAGGGGAGGTATCTCCCCCCACCCTAGCAGCAGGCAGAGGGGAAGGGGAGAGGGAGGTGTGAACCTACCCACAGCACTATTAATAGCCTACATGCCAGGCCACCAAGAACCAGCTGTCACCGTGGAAACCATTCCTGCTTCCCCCTCCCCCAGTCTCCATGGGGTGGGACTTAGGCGATATGAAGCACCCCCCCATCTTTCTTTGTTACCTTTCTCTCTTTGTTTCCCCTCCCCTTATCTGCCCTTCTTCCTTCCTTCCTCCCTCACCCCTTCTCCCCTTTCCCTATTCAATTGCTCCCCTTTCTTCCTCCCCCTCTACCTCCTTGTCATCCTGGGCTCTGCCCCCATCCTTGCCCTGTTGCTTTGTCCCCACCCCCATTTGTCCTCCCCTCTTTCCCCATCACCCCTTTTACTCTCTTCTCCTTCTCTTTCTCTCTTTTCTCAGCCCCCCCATCCCATGTGTGTCTCACTGTGGCTGGCAAGGAGGAGGGCTGGGCTTTCTTCAGAGCATTAGGGCAAAGTTCAGAGGCCCCAGAAAGGGCCAACGCCAAGAACAGAAGCTGAGGAGACTTAATGTGTGCAATACTTGGGGCTATGCACTAGGGCAGAGAGGCCCCTCTGACACCCTCAGGAATCCTTTGGGGTGTCCCTGAGATCTACAGGACTGCTGAATGGGACAGACCAGCAGTGGGAACCTGGCACAGTGCCCATGGATGCCGCATTGGCCTCTTGTACCTCCCCCCATCGCAGAAGCACTTAAGCTTAATGAAATGCTTCCCCCTCTGTGGGCACCTTGCCTACACTTCTACCCGGCAGCTCTTATCTGACAAAGAGAAAGTGGGTGGCCAGACCAGCGGACAGGTGGGCCTTGCTGTTCTTCTGTCCAGCCCAGACTCCGAATCCCAAAGCCCCACCCCCTCTGCCTCTGGGGGCTGAGCCTCCTGCCTCTCTGCAGGGGAGGTGCCAGGAAGGAACTTGGGGAATTAAGCTGGACTCCTGGAGGAGGGAAGAAAGATTGCCCTTCAGGGTGGGTATCCCTGCCTCATGCCCCTTCCCTGCTGACCTTTTTCTGCCCTCAGCTAACACAGGCTTACGTGGTTCATGCCTCCCTGAATGCTGGTGCCTCTGCCTCTGCTCTATGTCACCTCAGAGCCCCAAGTACCTCCCTGGAGAGAGTCTCCAAGGGTTCCAACCTCTCTCGATAGGTGCCAGGTGAGGGCGTCCTCAGCGTGAGAGGGCAGCACCTTGTTCCTCTGACTGACCACTGCAGGGGCTAACTGTAGCCTGGGCTGCCACTGTTGGCAGCAGGTCACCATTCAGCACAGCGCAGAGGTAGGCAGAGAGCAAGCCTGTCCCTCCCCCCAGCAGGCACGTGCAAGCCTTTGGCAGTGCCCAGACACATTTGGAGTTAAGGCTGGGCCGGGGAGGGGGCAGGGGAAATAAACATGGTGGCTTATGTTGGCACTGCCCCACATTGCCCTGTAGCAACTGGTAGTGGCAGAGGTGTAGGGGGCAGGGGGGTCCTTTAGTGCTATGGCCTCGGGCAGGAGTTGCCCATGCCATGTGGCTGCTGCTGGTGTTCCCTGCCCTGCATGGCTCACAGCTGCTAATGCCCATTCCTGCACACATTGGCCCTCTGCACCCGCCCCAGGGCCTGCTCCCCAGGGCTGCCCCTCTCTCAGCATGCCCACTCCTGTGCCTGCCTCCTCCCCTCCCCGGGGGCGCTTGGGCCTCCGGCTGGCGAGTGGATTTTTCCAGCTTCTGTAAACAAGTGGTGGCAGTGTGCCAGGCGGGCAGGAGACAGGCGGGGGCAGCACCGCAGCCAGGGTGTGCCAAGCACCGAGGCACAGCCTGGGGGGGGAGATGGAGACACCCAGACCCAGAGAGAGAGAGACGTTCAGACACAGACAGACAAATGAAGCCTTGCTGGGCACATATAGAAGTGAAAGCAGAAAATACCCCTTGAGTGTCTAGCCCAAACTCCATGAGGGCCCTTGCCCCCTGCCCTGCACTGCTCTACTGCTCTGGCTGAGAGCAGCAGGCCCCAGTGCCCAGCCCCTGGGCATCCCCACCCACTCCTTCTCCTCCCCTATCTCCACCCCTTAGGGCTGGCTACGCCATTATAAATTTATAACAGGAATTTCTCCACAAGCCAAGAAAAACTTGACCTACTTTCTTGACGGCTCCCTGGGCTAAGGCTCCCCACTCGCATCCTTCCCCCACCCCATCTCCTATCCAGGCCCCAGAGTCCAGTCCTGGTCTGGGGGGGTATAGTACCAGAGGCAGAATGGGCCACCTTTCTGTACACTGCTCATGCCCCTGTAGGCACTAGGCTCACCTGGGTGCAGAGGCCCTGTCTATCCCCTGACTTATCTCTCCCTTCTCCTCCTACCCTGGCTTCTTATCAGCTCCTGGAGGGGGGGTTGGGGGCCCAAGGGCGAGGTCTCTGGTGCAGCAGCCACGTGATGGAGGTTATATGTGGGAGCTGCACCCTTTGTACCCCCTCCCACATGCCCACACCTGCCTCTGTGCACGTAAACAGTAAGCCACAGGTTTGTAGCCCAGGGTCAGAGGTGCTCTGTGGAGGAAATGATGGGCCCAGGATGGCACTGCCCTGGATGCTAGGTAGTAGAAGGATGCTAGCATTACAGCCAGGCTGTGAGTTTCTAATCCCTGAGCCACCTGCTTACTAGCTGTGTGAACTTGAGTGAATGACCAAACATTGTAAGGCTCAGTTTTCTCATCTGTAACATTCTGATGCCCTCTTCAGAGGGTATATATTATCTGTCAATGATGCACATATCATCCACTCAGTTAACACACGTTAGCTTCCTCCCCTGTTCCACTCACCATCCTGGTCGGTGGCAGCTCAGCCTAACCAACAAGGAAGTCTGGTTTTCAGCCTGGGAAACTCTGGAGACCCAGGGGGGCCAGGGTCAAGTGTCATAATTTGGCCTGCCCCAGGAGAAATCAGTTCCCCACAGCTTTCAACATCCCTCTCTGTGGGCACCGAGCTGGGCATTCACCATCTAGCGTGCTGCCCTATACCCTACCCTTTCTCCGTGGGAACCCCTGTGGCTGTGCTGCTCATCTCTGGTCTCCTCTCACCCCTGCAATACTAATGAATTTTAGGAAAAATTGACTAGAGGGGCAGTAACAATAGCTTATGTTTAATAGACGCTCATTAAGAAAGGACCAGGCATTTGTTTGAATGTGAGGATTGAGACATGTTACCTAGCACATGAATGATCTCATTCCTTTCCTCCATCCCTCCCCACGTGCAGGCGTGGGATGTGGTTCTCCAATGTTACCTGCCGATACCTGTGATCTAAGGGATCAACCTGGTCCTCTCCCTGTGCTTACCCTCCATGCCCACTGCCATCTTATTATAGACCCACAAAGCCCCAAATGTTGCCACCAAACGAATCCTACCTACCCTCCCACCATGGCACATTCTTACCCCTGCCTCTCTCTTCTCTTTGCAGGGATCTCTGGAAAGAAGACTCCGAAGCTATTTCCTCAGTCCCTCGTCCAGGAACCCCCCCACAGACCCAGCTTGTCCCCAGCCCCTCACCTGCCACTCCCTGGCCCCTCCCACCGCCTGCCCCCCTTGGGGTGCAGGGCATGGTGTGAAAGGCCAAGTGCTGAGGCGGGTACCATGGGTGCTGTGCCCTAGGGCCTGGGTGGTGGGAGGTGGGTGGCCTGTGGGCGTGCCGGGGGGGCCAGTGTGCCCACCCCAGTCTCTTGGCGTGCTGGAAGGCATCCTGGATGGAATTGAAGTGAATGGAACAGAAGCCAAGCAAGGTGGAGTGTGGGTCAGACCCAGAGGAGAACAGGTAACGCGTGTGACAGCTAGGTGTGCTAACTCCTAAGCAGCAGACATGGTTACCTGGCTGGGAAAAAGAGAGCTGAACTGAGTTCTCGTTTAGGCACCTCCTTTAAGTATCTCTCAGAGGTAGACGTGAGGCCAGCAAGCCTCCTACCTACCTACCTTTGTCCAGGTGATGATGTCAAGTTCAGATGTGGCAAAGAATCAGGTGCTTGATTGAGAGATGCCGAGATGAATGAATATTTTGAAGTAGAGAGTGATATGGAGTGAGTAATTATGGGAGCAGGCGCACAGCCCTCCCCCTTACAGTACTGGACAGTCTCAAGTGCCCCCCAGGTCCTCTCTACCATTGCTGCCCTCACCTGAGCATGTAGGAGGCAAACAGCCTTGCCATTTTCATTCTCTGCCTACCAGCCCACCTACCATCTGACCACAAGTATGTTATCCACAGTTGTGGTTCATATAACATGACATTTCAGGGCATATGCACCAGTAGCTATTGGTCACAGCCCACGCTTATATTTGGAATCTATTGGGAGCCCCACAAGCTCTTCCTTGTTCATGGTCTAGGGCGGGCACTGCCATGCGACTCCTCCCAGGAAGTGGAAGTGCATGCCAACCGTGAAGGTTGTGCTAACACGTGGGTGAGGCGTCAGCCCTGCACACACATCTGGGGATGGGTTACCTGTGCTCTGTATTGCCTTTGAGGAACCCAGAGGGTCTCTGCTTTTCCCATCAGCTCCAAGTGGTACAAAGCTCTGTCCCTGTTGGCATGGTGCCCTGGGAGCTGGGTACAGCCTGTGCCTATGGCCAGGGAGAGGGTGGGGGTAGGGGTGCTATGGGGAGCAGTGTAGCTGGCGTTGCCTAGGAGATCAGATCCTGAGCCAGGAAGCCAGAAGCCTGGCCAGGCAAAAACCTAGGGCCCAAGACTGGGTCCCTGGAGGGGCGGGGGAAGTCCATGGAGTTGGCAGTTGGGTAGGGCACCTGGGAAACCCCCGTACCCCAAAACCTCTACCCAGGAGGGACTCTGAGGATGACCTGGACTGTCAACAGTGTGGCTGTCAGTTGCAGCCCTTGTATGTCCCTACCCAGACTTCTGTGAATCTGGGAAAGTCTGCCCTTCAGGTTTGGAGAAAATCAGAGACCCTGGTTCCCAGTCCCCCCTAGAACTGCAGCCCATCCCCCATCATCCTCCCCTCCCCCATGTCCTTGCGCCACCTTGTGGCTGTTCCTGAGACTGCACCCAGAGACTATGAGTTTGTTAATTGCCGAAGATGCCAGCTCAACTGAGGCCCAGGTGGCCTGAGTTCCCTTGCACCCACCCCTCCAATAGGGGAGAGGGAAATCTGACCTTTCAGCCTTGTAGGAACCAGACAGGGGTAATCCCCAGGGGGCTTGGAGCACAGAACTGTCTGTGACTGTGACTCTGGCCAAGGTCACTGTGTCAGTGTGTTGGGAGCTGCATCCAGCTCTGGGAGGAGGGGCCCTGCAACATGCCATGAGAAGGGTGGGTGTGGACAGTTATACAATCCTTGCATGCATGTAGAGAGCTTATGTAACCTGTGTGTGCTGAGGTTATGTAATATGTATGTAGAAAGCCTAGCCGACATGTATGTGTATTGACTGAGGGTTGCTATTAATACCTTGCATGGAGGGGCTCAGGGTCCTTGTCCTTGACTCGAGTGCGTGGTGTCATCAGGTACAAGTAGGGCCTTAGTTTGCTGCTCTGTTAATGGAGGCCACGAACAGGGTGACTTTAGTGTTTTCAATCACTGTGGGTTATTTAACATGAGTGCATAGCTAGAAATCAAGCACGATCTTCCCACTGGAGGGAGGGAGGTGTTAGTAGGTGCCTGTCCAAGGGTTGTGTAACACATCCTAGACAGCATGTAACGCATTTGAGAATGCCCTAAAAGTTGCATAGGTATGTGGATCCCAGTGCTTATTTATCATTCATACGCATTGGTGTTGTGTTGCATGTATATGTATGTTCTAAAGGTTCTATAGTTTTAAGCACATCCCGGAGGATTCTGTCAGCATATTTGTCATACACTTAAAGCTTGAATATGTGGGCATCCTGTGGATTCTTGGAGCTTAAGGTCTGCTGGATGTGTGTATATGCGTGTGTATGTTGGGGCTCTAGAACATGCTTGCGCTGCAGCCAAGCCCCTTATCTCTCTCCCCTGAAGCTTCTAGATAGTTGGACCCTTCTAAGCATTGTCAGCTGACCTGGGGAGGTGGAAGATAAAATGAGGACACAGAGAGAATTGGGCCTGGGGGATTGTATAAGCCTTTTGGATGAGAAGAGGGCTGCCCAAAGCTCTGTGATTCTTCCCACTTTGCCCCCATCCAGTGCCAGGTCACCAGATGGAAAGCGAAAAAGAAAGAACGGCCAATGTTCCCTGAAAACCAGCATGTCAGGTGAGCCTGGTTACATGTGCTCATTCTCCCCTCCCCAAGCCCACCCAGCCAGGCAAGTCTTGGTCTGGGCCTGTGCAGGTTCTAGCAGTTTCTGTGCCCCATGGAGAGAACCTTCTAGAGGACTTGGGATGGGAGGGGTGATGCGAGGTGTGCCTCATCTTCAAAGATGGATTGGGTCGGAAGGGCCTCTTCTCCCCTCTCCCAATGCCACCAGAATCAGGACCTGAGCTGAAGGACCAAAGGGCTATATTCTCCTGAGATGAGCTGGCTACATTTATTTTTCCCTCTCCTCTCCTCTCTGCCCTTTAGATGTAGCAAGAAAAAAAAAGCCCTGAGTGGACAGTGAAAAGAACTGAGATTCTCTATATTCTTAGGGAAGGGGGTGGACAAGATTACCTTCTAATGTATCTCTAGGATTCTACCTGGAAACAAAGAACCCTTCAGGGAGGTTGGGCTAGGAGGTGGTGAGAAACAAAATGTTGGGGAATGGGGAAAGTATAGTAGTTTCTCTGCTGGGCCTCCAAGCCAGGCCTGCCTACATCCTTTCCTTCCTCCCAGGGTATATCCCTAGTTACCTGGACAAAGACGAGCAGTGTGTCGTGTGTGGGGACAAGGCAACTGGTTATCATTACCGCTGTATCACTTGTGAGGGCTGCAAGGTATGGTAGCCATCTCTGTTACCTCTTCCCCCCTTCACCCCAGCCCTCTCCTCATTCCCTTTAAGTCCCTAAGGACTGCCACGACAGACATGCTCTGTAAACATGTAGTTTAAAGCTCTCTTGTTACACCATCATTTCTCTTCTCCTATTAATTCATTTTCTCCTTTCTGAATGTCAGCTGTTATACATCCATTTAGTGTGATAGGTATGGTTAGGTGTGGGGCGTATGGGACATGCTGTGCCCTCTAGTTGCTCACAGCCTACCAGAGAGAGGAAGACTTGAAACAGACATCATTGTTTTTCAAAATGTGGTTCTTGGGCTACCCACAGTACTCATTAAAATACAGATTCCCAGGCTTCATCCTGCCCCTGCTTGCTCAGAACCTTTTTTGTGGTGGAGCCCAAGAGTCTACCTTTTGACAGGCTCCCCAGATGTTTCCAGTACACCTGAAAGGGTGAGAAGCAGTGCTGGGGGGCATGAAGAAGAGGATGGCAGGTTCTTCTTGAGCAGAAGGGACAAGGTCATAGACTTGGGGATTTCTAATTAGATTTCACATTGGTCATTTCAGCCTGTATGGCTTTTCCAGGATCACCTCTTGAAAATTTAAGACCCAAGAATCAGAATCTTTTTTTTTTTTTTTTTTTTTTTTTTTGAGACAGAGCCTCAAGCTGTCACCCTGGATAGAGTACTATGGCATCACAGCTCACAGCAACCTCCAATTCCTGGGCTCAAGCAAGCCTCCTGCCTCCGCCTCCCAAGTAGCTAGGACTACAGGCGCCCACCACAACGCCTGGCCATTTTTTTGGGTTGCAGCCGTCATTGTTGTTTGGCGGGCGCGGGCTGGATTCGAACCTGCCAGCTCAGGTGTACATGGCTGGCAGCTTAGCCCGTTGAGCCACAGGTGCCGAGACACAGAATCATTTTAAAAAATGTTGAGGCTTGAAGTTTCTTTGGTATTATCAACCAAACCAAGACCATGAAAGATTTAAAGTTCAGTACCAGTGTTTCTGGAAGCAATACAAGCAGTTTAGCAGAGAACAAGGATCTTTACCCTCAAGGACATCTAACCCCCAAGGGAACATCCTAAAAAAGAGAAGACTTGGTCCCCACCCCTAGAGTTTGATTTTGTAGTTTTTGAGTAAGGCCCTGGAATCTATATCATTTCTAAGTGCTCTAGGTGACTGTAATGCCCCCTCTCCAATCTGAGAGCTCAGACCTTGGTGTTTCATACCTGAGACCCAGTTCTGGTTCTCCTGCCCATTTAGCCATATGACTTTGGGCAAATTGCCTCGTCTTTAGTTTCCTAATCTGCAAAATGGAGATAGGAGCAGTTCTTTTTAGCATTGCCTTGAGGGTTCAATGTGATGACAGCATGAAAGAAAGATTTATCCGGGGCGGCGCCTGTGGCAGTGAGTAGGGCGCCGGTTCCTGGTATATGGGACTGGCGCCCTACTCACGACCTGGCTTGGAGTGTCACTGCGCAGAGTGACACTCCAAGCCAGGTCAGGCTCATGTCAGAATGTTCAGAGTCCCCTTTGGTCCCAGCTACTCGGGAGGCTGAGGCAAGAGAATCATCTAAGCCCAAGAGCTGGAGGTTGCAACAAAAATAGCTGGGTGCCTGTGGTCTCAGCTACTAGCATCGCCTAAGCCCAGGAGTTGAAGGTTGCCATAAGCTGTCACACCACGGCACTCTACTGAGGGTGACAAAGTGAGAGTCTGTCTCTAAAAAAAAAAAAAAAAAAAGAAAAGAAAAGGTTTATCTGTACTAAGTGGCACTAAGCATTCATTATATATTAGCTCTTCATTATTGTCACCATCTTGATTCTTGAGGTTTTTTCCTTTAAAGCAAAGGCTAATCCTAATATATGGAATTGAAATTTTTCTTTTCAAGCTATTAGAGTTCATAGCCAACGCCTTTTCTTGACTTTTATGGCCCATCTATTTCATGAATTCTACCTACATGAGCAACAGGCATCATATATGAGAATGGTTTCTAGGTCAGTGTTGTTTTTAGAGTCATTTAGCATGATGGAAAGTGAGGGATTACTTGCATTTCCAAAGTTGCTATTCCTTCAGGCATAGCACCTCATTCTATCCTAGGCCTAAAGCTGCCCCTGTGGTCATCATTGCTACCTCTGCTAGCACCACTACCCTGGTACTTCCTACCCATCAGCAGCCTAGGGGCTGAGGGCACATTTTTCTCCGGTTCTTTGGCCTGGCAGAGCCTAGTGATCCAGGGCTTTTTGTGTCAGAAAGATGCCAGAATCCCTCACTGATCTTGCCTTCCACACAAATCCATCCCCCCAGGGAACTGCATGGCTGGTTCAGGCAGGGGAGGTCATGATCACAGGCTGCTCCCTCTCCCCCCACCTCAGGGCTTCTTTCGCCGCACAATCCAGAAGAACCTCCATCCCACCTATTCCTGCAAATATGACAGCTGCTGTGTCATCGACAAGATCACTCGCAATCAGTGCCAGCTGTGCCGCTTCAAGAAGTGCATCGCCGTGGGCATGGCCATGGACTGTAAGGAGCCTGGGTGGGGGGAGTAGAACCAAGTGTCTAGGGGTGACGGTGGGGATGGCATTTTCCTTCCATAATACCCACAGTTATTCAGGGCCCTCAGGGCAGAGGGCCAGGTCACGCTCCTGTCAGAATGTTCAGAGTCTTGGTCCCTGGGAAAAGAAAACTATTCCTCTTTGGGTCCTGCACATAGGCTCCCGTTGCTATCACCATATGAGGGCCTTAGAGAGGGAGTTGTTGGGCGGAAAGAACTCCTTGGTCACTTACTATCAAGGTACCCCATGTTTGGATAAGAGAGGGCATATTTCATTAGCTAGGGATTGTGTGGCTGGATTGTGTAGTCACTAGTATACCATAACCCATTAGGCCAGAGTCTGATATTCATCTAAAACAGCCCAAATTGTTGTTGGTCCCAAGCATTGATCATGATCCGGGTTGTGCCACCCAACTGCTAAGTGATTCAGAAAGTCACTTAACCTCTCTGGTCCTCAGTTTCCCCAACTGGTACACTAGGAAGGGTAGTTTCTGAAAGGATTGTGGAGAGGAGTGGAGGGTGTCATGAAAAGGGCCTTGCATCCCTCTGTTAACAGTGGTTCTAGATGACTCTAAGCGGGTGGCCAAGCGCAAGCTGATTGAGCAGAACCGGGAGCGGCGGCGGAAGGAAGAGATGATTCGATCACTGCAGCAGCGACCAGAGCCCACTCCTGAAGAGTGGGATCTGATCCACGTTGCCACGGAGGCCCATCGCAGCACCAATGCCCAGGGCAGCCATTGGAAGCAGAGGCGGAAATTCCTGGTAAGGAGAGAGGGTATGGGGAGGGTGGCAGTCAAGTGGCAGGAAGACAAGAGAGAGAGCTAGGGTCTTGCCTCCTCCAGGAAACTTTCTTAGTTTAATCCAACCCAAACTGACCTTCTTTATACCTTGGCAGTCCTGACTTTGTATACTGGTGAATGTGCCTTTGCTCTCTGTGTCCTGCCTGTTCCATTCAATCAGGAGCTTCATGAGGACAGGGCCTTGCCTTCTTCACCAAGTTTCTAGTGAGCAGGGGCAACCTCTCTTTTTCCTGCCCACAGTGACCAAGGTAGTAAAACCAGTTGCCATATTTTACCAGATTAGTTTGGGAGGAGATGGACAGTTGATTGTATGTGATGGGGCTCCTAGTGCCTGGTGGAATGGGACCATGCACTGCTCAAAGCGTGGTCTCCCAACACCAAACAGATGTGTGTGTAACGGTCAGGAGTTGAACTGCCTGGATTCAAACCCTGGTTCTACTACTTACTTGTCATGTGACTTTGATCCTATCTATTACTCAGCTGCACTATGAGTCCATTTCCATATCTGTGAAATGGTGGTAATTATAGCATCTTCCTTTTAGGGTTGTGGTGAGGTTGAAATGAGATATGTAAAACATGTAGCCTAATGCCTGATCACATATTAAGAATGTGGTGATTATAGCTGCTATTGTTATTACCATTGTTGTTATTAGCAGACTGAGAGCTCTGACTCTGGTCTATCCTTTGCCCCAAGGTGAAGGGAAAGCCTTAGGCCAGGGGCTCTCTTCCTGGTGGCCCCTCTTCCCCAGGCTGCCTTGGAGCTCCCCCTGGTGGGCAGGCAGCCCCAGTCAGAGGGTGAAAAGGGTCTGCAGCTCTAGCTAATCGCCCCCCTCCCTCTAGCCGGATGACATTGGCCAGTCACCCATCGTCTCCATGCCGGACGGAGACAAGGTGGACCTAGAGGCCTTCAGTGAATTTACCAAGATCATCACCCCGGCCATCACTCGTGTGGTGGACTTTGCCAAAAAACTGCCCATGTTCTCCGAGGTGAGCGGCAGATGGGAGGAAAGACATGGTGCCATGCTGGAGGGAAACTTGGGGTGGCTTCCATCTGAGGTCCTCTGGAGAAGGGAACAGTTCCTGTAGATCAGCATACACACAGCATACGTGTGTACGCACACACCACACAGGGCTAGCTGATCTGAGGACCCGGCTGACTCCGGTGCCCACCTACCCAGCCCCTTGACCCTCAAGTCTACGTGGCCATCCCAACTCCAGGCAGCCTGGAAGTTCTCACTTTATGGAGCACTAGTTCTGGAGACAGGCAACTCTATTAGCTGTGTGACCTTGGCCAAGTAATCTAAATCCCCTCAGTTCCTTATCTGGAGTGGGGCTGGGGATAATGATTGGACCTAACTCATGGGCATACTTGTGAGTTTTGAATGACGTAGGGCATGGATGTGGCCCAGCACACGGTCAACTTTTCAGAGTCCGTGTTTTTTGACTGAGGCCAGTGGTGGCCTTGTGACTCCCAGAGGACACCCACAGGGAGACTCAGGGACGTAAGGAGGAGTATGCTGAGTGCTCCTGTGGCCCTGACACTCTGCAGCTGCCTTGTGAAGACCAGATCATCCTCCTGAAGGGGTGCTGCATGGAGATCATGTCCCTGCGGGCGGCTGTCCGCTATGACCCCGAGAGCGACACCCTGACGCTGAGTGGGGAGATGGCTGTCAAGCGGGAGCAGCTCAAGAATGGTGGCCTGGGCGTAGTCTCTGATGCCATTTTTGAACTGGGCAAGTCACTCTCTGCCTTTAACCTGGATGATACGGAAGTGGCCCTGCTGCAGGCTGTGCTGCTAATGTCAACAGGTATCTGCTGAGTGGCCGGGAGGGCTCAGAAGTTTCCATGGGCCCCAGAGCTTGGCTGATGCTGGGCCTGTTGCTTTGCTCTCCTTAATCTTACAGGCTCTCCCTGTTCTCCAGCTTCCCTGCCCATCCACCCTTCCCCGGGCTCCCCCTCTGTCACCCACCCATCTTCTGTCCCCATCCTCTGCTCGTCACCTACCCCCCCACTCTGCTCCAGGTCCACCTTGCCTCTAGTTCCCACTCTGTCCTCTTTCCCTCTCTGTCCCTGTCCTTTCTGTCACTCCCATTGCCTTTGTTCCTACACGTCTTCTATGCTCATTCCTCCTGGGTCCCCTCCCGACCCCTATCCCCACCCCACTTCTCTGACCACCACCCCTTCTCTCTGCCCCAGTTCTCCCAAGCACCTCTCTGTCCCTCTCTTTATGTGTCCCTGCACACACCCAGCCCCCACAGCCCCTCTCTGCAGCCACTCACCCCTCATGCCCTTCCTTCCCCACAGACCGCTCAGGCCTGCTGTGCGTGGACAAGATCGAGAAGAGTCAGGAGGCGTACCTGCTGGCGTTCGAGCATTACGTCAACCACCGCAAACACAACATTCCGCACTTCTGGCCCAAGCTGCTGATGAAGGTGACTGACCTCCGCATGATCGGGGCCTGCCACGCCAGCCGCTTCCTCCACATGAAAGTCGAGTGCCCCACCGAACTCTTCCCCCCACTCTTCCTCGAGGTCTTTGAGGATCAGGAAGTCTAAAGCCTCAGGCGGCCAGAGGGTGTGCGGAGCTGGTGGGGAGGAGCCTGGAGAGAAGGGGCCCAGCTGGGGGCTGAGGGAGACCCCCCTCCTCTTCTCTCCTTCCTCTCACCCTTCAATAGATTCAGCTCCCACACACACACCCGCACTGCCCAGGTCCCTCCTCAGAACCTCCAGCCCTGGGACAGGGCAATCAAATGAACTTGCTATGAAAAAGACAGTGTGGGAGGCTGGGGAACCGTGTCCTGCAGTTCTCAGGACCCTGTCCTCTCATAAGGTAGGGGATGAGAGGGAGAACCGAGAGGGACAAGCCATCTTGACCACAGGGGAAGGAGGAATGTGGGATGGGGGAAGATGCCCTCATCTCAGCCCCTACACACATGTGAGAGAGAGGCCTAGGTTTCCCCTCCAGGCTAGGGGCCTCTCTACTTCTCCAGATGCCTGGGTGCAAAGAACAGCTTGGCTTGGCTCCTCCCCTGGAGGTTAAAAATTATAGTCATTCTAACTGCACTTTGGAAACCAAGCAAGGGGAGAAGATAAATGAAGAAACACTAGACAGAAAAAGACAAGAGAGAGCGAGCGATAGAGAGAGAGAAAGATGATATTAAATTATTAACTGAGGCTGGCCAGAGGGGAGGGACCCCCCCTTACCACCCCATGCACTTTGAGAGCTGTCCCTCCTCCTCCCACATCAGACAGAAATGCCCCACACACCAGATCCCTAAGGGTAGGGCTGCTGATCAGAGCTGTGAGAACATAACAGGGTCCTGGCCACCCCCTGCCTTGCTCCACCTTCTGTGCCCGTCGGCACCCCCACCCTAGTATGTCCTCTGCTCTCTGCCGCTCGTGCCCGCTGAGTTCCATCTACCTCTCATGCTGGATGCCAGCTGGCCCCTCACCAGCCTGCCCTGCTGCCCGCACAGCTACCCTTTCAAGTGCCCAGCCCCAGGGTCCTCTCCCTGTCCCCCTCCTCCTTCCACACCTTGGCAGCCACACAGGAAAAACTGTGGCTCCCGCTCCTACCCACTTCATATCCTGCAGTATTAGCTACAACCCAGATGCTGCCGCATTGGGGGGTTAGGGGGCTGTGCGTGAGTGTCCCTCAGAGCCTTGTCCCTTTAGGTCTCTGTTTCCCATTTCCCACCTGTCATCTGGGCTTTCTCTAACGTTTGTCCTCCTTCCCAATGCCCACTCAATGCACTAACTCTGGGTGGGCAGGCACCTGATTGGGGGTGTTTAGATAAATGGCACTTAGTTGGGGCCCTGGGCAAGGGGGGGTTGGTGCTCCTCCTTTTCTCTTTAAAGCTCTTTAGGCCTGCTGCCCCTCTGCCCCTGGGACCCCCTTCCCTCATTTCTCTAATTCAGGGACTTTGGCTTGAGCCCCCTCCTACCCTCCTGGTGGGAGTGCTCTGTTGGTCTGCACTTGGGTGAGCTGCCCCCCTCCTGCTCCCTTTGGCTGCCCCCCACTTCTCAGGGGAGGGGGGGAGAAAGGGACAGAGCAGACCAGAGGGCTCTGGGCTCAGGGCTGCATGTCGGCAGGGATGGATGGGTGGACATAGATGCCCCCGGAAGCCATGGGGATTGGGGTAGGGGGCAGGGGAGGGGTGCCAGGGCTTCCTGCGCTTTGCACTATTGGGGCAAAAATGTCTTAAGCAGTGGGGAACCTGCCACCCCACCCTGACCCTCAGCCTGCCACAGCCCCCTACACACATACACACACACACATACACGTACGCACACACACACATGCACTCGGGAAGGCAATGCTATACTGCCCATCAGGGCAATGTCCTTCCCACCCTGTTTAGGTGTTCCAGTAGGGATGGAGGGCCTGGAGGAGCATCTGCTGTCACCTGTGCATGTGCCTGACCCACCCTGCTCTGGGGCCCTGGGCTGCCCAAGCTGTCTTTTGTCTGTCTCTATCCTCTCTCTCTCCTGGGGTACTGATTCCTATGTTACTCCAGTCCCATGGGTAGGCCCTCCTATACCTTCTCCCACACCTGGGGGCCCAGTGGAGTTCCTGACCTGTCTGCTGTCTTCCCCCACTCTTCCCTCTCTCCCCCTAATTCTCCATCCCCATTCTCAGCCATGGGCACGGTGGAGAAAAAGGCCTTGAAGAGCCTTGGCCTCTTATAGGCACTTCATACTCCTTCCCCACCCTCCCTAAGCATATGAGCTGTGATCCCCTCCCGCTCCTTCTTGGTGATGTGGGGTGTATGTGTGTGTTCCTCTGTGTGAATGTGTGAGTGAATACATGTGGTAGGGGAGGAGCCAGGGAGACTCAGGAGTGCCACGGACCTGCTCTAGAGAGGCAGCTGTCCCGTCCCTGCTGTAGAAGTGGGGGACAGGGCCCTCTCCTGGGGGCCATTGGTGCTAATGAGGGGGATGGCCTCGATGTGGGTGCTTAGCATGCCTCCCCCAGTGTTGGCCCGGGGCACTAGGGCAGGCAGGGTGGGGCAGCAGGTGCAGTATTGGTGGGAGGAAGGACTTCTGGGAATAGGATGAGGGGGCCAGGCCAGGACAAGGGGGTGCCAGAGCCATGACCACTACCCCGCCCCCACCCCGCCTCTCCATCTCAGTATTCCTCCTCCCATCACTCATAACACACATACCTCATCCAGCCTCCTCCCTGCTCAGACTTGGGGAGGGTGGGGGAGGAGCCCCTACCCCTTTCCCTGGTGGCGGGTCTGCAGGGCTGGGAGAGGGCAGGGTGTGCGACAGAGACACCGTCCATAAAGGGGACAGTATCTCCTGCCCTGGGAACTCCTGGGTGGGGGGAGGGGGACACTGCCCAGAGGCACTACTGAATGTATGAGAAGCTGGTGCTGGGGTTGGGGGAGGGGGGGTTGTGGCCAGAAATAGGGAAGGCGATAGGCCCCTTCCCCAGGGAGGGGCGAGACCTGTAGGGGTGACTTGAGGGGCTCCTACTCCTGCCCCACGTTGACAATCAGTATGTCTGTTATGTGCGATTTTTCACCCCGTTGTGTTTTGGGTCAGGATTTTAAAGAAAGATATTTTTATGGTAATTGTTGCTCGTCTATTTTACTATATATTTATGTAATAAATAATATGATGAAAATAACCCCCTTTGGCACCCCCCTTAGACTTGTGTGCTGTTTCCCTATATCCTCCCATCTGCTGGCAGAGTACACACCCCACAAACTGACCAGATGGAGAGGTGCCCCCTCAAGCCTTGGCAATATTTCCACCCCACCCCCCCAAACGAGCACACACCACAGTAGCCAGCTCAGCTGTGAACTATTGGATTTGAGACAGGAACAGAACAAATCAGGGGGCTAGAGGAGGGTGGGAGAGAGAAAGTAGTTTAAATAGGGGAGGATGGGAAGTTCAGTGATGGGGGAGGGAGGCAGGTATTTACAAGAAGGCTCAGGGGGCCAGAGGCTCATCTTGGAATATTTTATAACAATATAAATAAGATTCTGGTTTGCTTTTCCTTTTCGTCTCGTAAAGGAGAGAGAAGTGCAGAGTTCGATTCTGTACAAGGGGGCAGCGGCAGAAGGCCGGCCGGGCGGGTCACTGGGCGTCCACCCGGAAGGACAGCAGCTTCTCGGAATGCATGTTGTTCAGGGTCCGCAGGTCCGGCAGCTTGAGCAGCAGTTTGGTGAAGCGGGAAGTCTCCGAGGGCCGGTTCTTCAGCACCAGAGCCCGAAGAGCCCGCAGCAGCGTCTCCTGGAGCTGCTCCACCGAAGCGGAATTCTCCATGCCCGAGCGGTCTGTGGGGAAGACGACAGCAGTGAGGCAGCCTCCCTGAGCTCCTCTGACGAGGAACCTGAGGTCTGCGAGGACCCACCAGGCAATGCAGCCTCTCCCTGAACCCCCTCAGAGGGCCGATGGGGAAGGAGAAGGAACGCAATGCCTTCTCCCAGGCCTCTGCCCCAAGAGAAGGAGGTGCCTGAACGCTGGGAGCATGGGCTCAGCAGGCTGGCCACCTCCCACCCCAAGACCGCTTGCCTCCCCTTAAACAGGCCAGACATGGCCAGGCTCCCTTGCTTTTTGCCCTGTAGTTCCCTCTGCCTGGCAACATCTTATTTGTCCTTTGAGGCCCTGCTCAAGTGTCACCTCCTTCCCCAGCTCCCCCAGGCAGAAATAGTTGTCTGTGCTTCTTTGGTTCATGCTTCTACTGTGACACTTATCTCACTGTTTTATAATTAGTCGGGCATGAGTCTGTTTCCCAAGCTAGACTGTGTCTGAATCATGTCTGTATTCCCAGTGCCCGGTGCAGGGCCTGGCATAGAGTAGGTACTCCATAAAAGGTGTGTTGAATTGAACTGCGTCTGCCTCCTCCCCGCCCCCCCCTCCCCCCTGCCCCCGGGTCAGGTGAGAACTTGGCCTACCTGCAGAGACAAGCACCACCGCGGTGAAGAGGCCCAGCTCCTCCTCGGTAAGCGCCAGGGAGTTGAGCTTCTCGCTGAAGTCGAACATGGCATTGAGCAGGTCTCCCATGCCCATGGCACCGAGCTCCTGCAGACTGTAGGTGGTGCGGCTCAGGAACATCACTGTCTGGTCCTTCACGTTGAACAACGATGCAAAGCGCACCATCAGCACCTAAAGGTGGGGGGGACAGTCATCCAGGGTGGAGCGGGAGGAGCACTTGACAAATTGCCCCTACAGTGCCAAAGGTTTCATGGTACTGCCTTAGCTTTCTCACTAGAAAGAGGGTTGTTTCTAAATGGGCAATAAGGGGGCCCAGGTAGAAGGATGGGCAGCATTTCACTACTCTGGAACTGAACAGACCTGAATCTGTCTCAACTCTGCCACTACTTGTGACCCTGGGCAAGGCACTTCACGAGTTAATCTGCTCAGGTCTAAAACAGGCAGCAATGTATCCTAAGGCATTATTTTAATGCAACAGGTTGTGATTAGACTCCAGCTGAGATGACAGTCCAGCCATCCAGAGGCAGGAGTGGGAAGGGCTCTGCTGCTTCCACCAGTCAGAGGTTTATAAAACAAAGATACTGGGGCTCGGCGCCTGTGGCTCAACGGGCTAGGGCGCCAGCCACGTACACCTGAGCTGGCGGGTTCGAATCCAGCCTGGGCCCGCCAAACAACAATGACGGCTGCAACCAAAAAATGGCCGGGCGTTGTGGCGGGCGCCTGTAGTCCCAGCTACTTGGGA